>JXCR01144916.1:62445-82043 GCA_002079205.1 Phalaenopsis hybrid cultivar | reverse complement strand
TTTTTTTTTCCAATTTCTATCTTTTATTAAGAAAAATGTAAATACTATTTCTCATATGACACTTTGCTTATACTATAATCACAATCCTTGCACATTTTTTTCTCTTTCCAAGTCATCTAAATATCCATTAATGTTTCAAAGTTTTCCTTCTAATTTAAATGGTTTGTCTATTCTTACCTGATCTTATTTAACTTTTTGGCATGTGGACATGGGAACATGGGGACATGAGCACCTAATAAATACTTTTAAAAGTATAAATATAATCAGAAGAGATAGATAAACTATAACATTACTTTCAAGGATTAGCACAAATCGGGCTTAAATTTTAATTCTTTATGGTTGCTAAAGGGCTATAGTATCTACTCCCCTTGCCCTTTTTACACTATTCATGTTTTACCTTTAGTTGTTTATATTTCATTTCTTAATGAAACAAAACTTCGGGCTTGGCTTGGATAAAGGATAATTTCTGAAGGCCAAGTCATCAATCAAAGATACTTAATATAAGATTGGCATTATATCAAGTTTTGAACTAATTTATCAAGATTAAAAATGGTACTTAGTCGTCTCCATTTCAAATTGATTGAATATATTTCCTAGTCTTGTTGCTTCATCTCTATATCCCCAAATCTCCATTAAAAACGACATGAGTTCCTATGATACCATTCAAAAGTTTTTACTAATTTATGTTATATTTATTTGATATTAATAAGAATTCTTTTGAATTTGGATTTGATATTCATAAATTTTTAATATTTCAAATAATTTTTAAAATAACATGTGCTACGCTATACATTACAGCTTCATAAAATCTTAGTATTATGGTGTGTTTATTTACTAGTGACATCTATGCTCATACCCTCTTCTCCATAATGGAACTTATAGCTCTCTATCTAATAAATGAGGATGCATGCATTAAAAAATATTAAAACTATTTGCATCATAGGGCAAGTGATTGGGCGCCTGGCACCTTACACATTAGTGCTCACCTTGCAAGCCTTAATGGGATCCACTTGGTAGATGTTTAAAGATTTCGAGCCTCACCTCACCTCGCTTAGGCAAGCTTTAGATGATATTGGATCAAATATATTTAAAACATCACTTTATCTTCTACTAATATTGACTACTAATTGTTAATACAAACCCCACTAAAATTGGACATCATTGATATTATATAAAATCTCTATTCTACTAACCATAAGTCATATATATTCTAAATTATTTTTACTTCACATTTTCTTAACATAAAAATTTAAGGTAGGCCAAATAGGCGCCATCCATATCATCCTAACTAGATTGTGACTGGCATTCATATTACTGCAACATAATATAGCAATGAACCAAAAAAATCTAATTTTTATCCACATGAGTTCGCCGTCTTTATAACATCAGCCGCTTAATTCAGTAGGTAATCACAACACATTTTAATTTTGATCTATCTAGTAAAAGAAAATAAGACTGTATAGTTCCTTTGATTTTTCCAGAGAGAAAAATAGGTTTCTACAGTATAGTAGCCTTAAATTATTTATACAGTGAAACACCCACAAATATTATTACGCCAATAAGACAATAACAAACTGAAAAGTGATAGAAGTTGAATGTGCCGCCCAATCCAACTGCTAATGATTCTTTTATGTAAGGAAAAATGAGATGGGAAGTTATTCCTATAATTATTAGAGAAAAGCAGGAAAATAATAAGGGAATTTTACATACATATCACACAATTCTTATGTATTTGCATACCTAACAACTAAAATTTATTTTTAAACTTATAACAGTTTGATGCCATAAACAAATGAATGAAAAGGTGCATTTCACTTTTAAAAATATAATAATGGTGTATTTTTTTATATGATGTTAGTTTTTTTAGTGCTATGCATGTAAATATGAAAGTATTGGAGTTAGACATGTAAATGCATAAGAATTATGTGGTACTTTTGTAAATGCATGCATCAATCATTCCTTACACAAGGCGAGGAGCAAACAACATACATTAGTGCAGAGTAGTGTATTAGCAAGACAAATAAAATATAAAAATAAATGATACAGACCAAAAGAAAACCCAAACATGCATTGCAAATACATAAGAACAAATCAAAATAAGAACAAATTCTTATGCATTGCATGTCTAACTCCAATACTTTCATATTTACATGCATAGCACTAAAAAAACTAACATCATATAAAAAAATACACCATTATTATATTTTTAAAAGTGAAATGCACCTTTTCATTCATTTGTTTATGGCATCAAACTGTTATAAGTTCAAAAATAAATTTTAGTTGTTAGGTATGCAAATAAAATAAAATAAAATAAAATATGTAAATAAAATAATATGAATAAATGCATAACAAAATAAATGATACAGACCAAAAGGATTCATTATATACAATTTTTCTAATAAGAACAAATCAACCTAACATGTTCTACAACAACAACAACAACAAACACCTAACATGTTCATAAATAAAATAAAATAAAATAAAATAAAATAAAATAAAAAATATAGAATTTTCCTACATTACCATAAGCTCTAAAAAAACTGCAACAATGCGCTTCAAAATCTTTATTGATAGGGCTTTAAGCTCCACCTGAGCTGCACTTGTTTTTTTTATTGAAAATGGTGCTTCAATGAAAGTTTAAGGAACTTCCATTGCAAACTCGTAGAATGGAAATAAAATGAGGGCAAGTAGAAATACTTCAAATGGACTTTCTATGTGCTTGTACATTGAGATAGATTTACAGTTTTATAGTCAGCAGGAGGGTATTTCTACGTTTCTATTCCTAAAGAATAACACAACAACAATAAGCCTTTATCCACTAAGCGGGGGGTTGGCTACATGAATCTTTTTTCTCCATTATCTCCTATTGAGTGTCATAATTTCATCCAATTCAAATAAATTAAGATCATTTTTTATACAACAAACCCAAGTCTTTTAGTTCTACTTCTACCTTTCTTAACATAAGTCAGATATAAAGCATCTACTCTCCTAACCGAATCATCAGAAGGTTAGCGCTTAATGTGACCAAACCATCTAAGACGACTCTCTCTAATCTTTCCTACCACTGGCCTTTCACGGATATATCTGTTTCGCATTTAGTCTCTAAGAGTCAAGCTACTCATTCACCTAAGCATTCTCATCTCAGCAACATTTAACTTAGTTATATGCTTCTCTTTTATAAGCCAACATTCTGTGCATAATGCATTGCAGGTCTCACTACCATCTTATAAAATTTTCCATTAAGTCAAAGCGGTACTTCTCTATCACACAATAGGCCCGATGCATTTCTCAATTTCAACCATCCAACTTGAATTCTACTAATAAAATCCCCATCTATATCAGCCTAAAAAATAATAATACAATATAAATGGATAAAGTTACATATTAAAATTCACTATATTGTGTGCCTTAAATGATTTGGAGTTATACTTCAAGAATCAAACCAATAATGTTAGAGAATTTTCCATATGTAACACAAAATTCTTATACAAATCTCACACCAAAACTTTCATATTTACATACATAGCACTTTGGTGCTTTAAACTTGTGCATGAAAAGGTGTATTTCAATTATGGGTGTAAACGAGTCGAGTCGTGCTTGAGCCATGCCTTATCGAGCTTGGCTTGTTTACCAAATTGTGAGCTCAAGTTGGAGTTGAGCCTGAATGGCGAGCTCGAGCTCGGCTCATAAAAGTAGCAAAGGGCTAGCGAGCACTAACAAAAAATACAGTTTTTACAAAAGATGACCGGAAAAGGTATTGGTGGCTGGAGGAGGATGCAGCGAAAGCTCACCAAAAATGTATCGAAATTACTAATGATAGGCTAATTGAGCCAGCTCATGACCAACGAGTTGAGCTAGGACAAGTTCAGCTCGTGGCTCGATAAGCTCGGCTCGCCATCTTCTTAACAAGATGAGCTCGAGCCAGCTTGGCTCATTTACACCCCAAATTCAAAGGAAGACATTGATAAGCTATAATCAGTGGTTCTAACTACACAGAAGCATCACAAGTGCAATAATAAAAAATCATATACAATTAAACATTGTACAGAAAACTCTACAGGGCATCTTAAAGAAGAAAAGACTGAAAATGGAGATATCCATCATACCTTCAATCTCATGACTATCTAAACTATCCTCCTCGAACTCCCAATCTGGCTGATAAAACCAAGACGGCTTCACCGAAACAAATTTTCGAAAAGCATGCAGCTGAGCCACAGCCTTACCATCAACACACAGATTAACAGCCATATCATGAACAAAATTCAAAACAGCTTCTGCGCAAAACCCTTCATCTACTTCACTTGTATTGCACACTACCAAAGCACACCGAAAGGAATTTAAAGCAGCCGAAACCCTAACCACAGTGGCGAACTCCTCCCCAACAACTCGCGGCGAAACAGCCTTATANTTTTTATTGAAAATGGTGCTTCAATGAAAGTTTAAGGAACTTCCATTGCAAACTCGTAGAATGGAAATAAAACGAAACCAAGCAAAAAATTAGGTGCATAATAACAAGTAGAAATACTTCAAATGGACTTTCTATGTGCTTGTACATTGACATAGATTTACAGTTCAGCAGGAGGGTATTTCTACGTTTCTAATCCTAAAGAATAATACAACAACAATAAGCCTTTATCCACTGATCGGGGTTGGCTACATGAATCTTTTTTCTCCATTATCTCCTATTGAGTGTCATATTTTCATCTAATTCAAATAAATTAAGATCATTTCTTTATACAACAAACCCAAGTCTTCTAGTTCTACTTCTACCTCTCTTAACATAAGTCAGATATAAAGCATTGACTCTCCTAACCGAATCATCAGAAGGTCAGCGCTTAATGTGACCAAACCATCTAAGACGACTCTCTCTAATCTTGCCTACCACTGGAGCTACACCAACCCTTTCACGAATATATTTGTTTCGCATTTAGTCTCAAAGAGTCAAGCCACTCATTCACCTAAGCATTCTCATCTCAGCAAANAGCTCTGTGAAGTTATTTCAAATGGTATTTGGACTTTAACTTGGGTTATTAATACTCCTCTTCAATGTATTCAAGCATTTTATAATATTCATATTATTAATGATATTAGTTGCCGTTGGAATAATAGGAGTCATTACTCACATAAATCTGTTTATTTTCGTTTGCATGATTATCTGTCTGATTGATACAAGATGGTGTGGTTAAAGTTCAATTAAATTTGTCATTCATGCTTGGAAGATTGTTCAAAATGGCTTCAAGACATGCCGTATTCTCAATTATGAGGCATTAATATTAGTTTTCTATATGTTTTATGTTAAACTGAAACTCGTAATTATTTATTTTTATGCTATTTTTCCCATCATCTTCTTTACAAATCTCAATTATTTGACGTGAATCTTGAGACATGACATGGATCTTGAGATGATTTTTTAAGCAAAAAATATTCAAACATTGATAAAAAGTCATCTAGAACTCTGATTTCAGCAAACTTACAATCAAATTGATCCGTTCAACAAGAAAAACCTAATTTTACCAAAGTTGGTCCAATCCGAACAAATCAAACATGGATCAAGTCATTAAATTTCTTTTGAAAGTTTTCTGTACATATTTGAAAGGTCAAACAAATGCAGATTTTGACGAGCCTACAGTCAAATCGAGCGTCTTGACAAGAAGAATCTAATGAGCCCAAGATCACTCAAGTTTGACATTATTAAAGCATTCAAATGTTTAAAAAATATCATCTGATTGAGAAAAGTTTTATGAGTCGTCTGATCATAGTGATTTATATTCTTGCATTAATTGCACTTAATTCTATAAATATAGTCACATCCCATTCTCAAGGGGGATAGGAGAGCTTGAGGGTTTAGAGAAAACTTAATGCCCTGAGAATAAGCTAAAATCCAACACCATCTATGCCACCATCGATCGACGTCGATTGAACATTGTCGACACTAGTCAACCACCATCGACCACCACCGACAGTTGTCAACCATCTTTGACTGTTGCCGACCACCATCTGTCAGTCGCTATCGATCACAATCAGTTGTCACAAGCTCATCAGTACAACGATGTTGTAACTTGGGAAGCTTAGTAACCTTTTATCGTATGTGGAAAAAGTGATTGATATTATAATCATTTTTTTATAGTGAAACAAACTCTTAAGTTGGGTCAGGCCCGCATGGTTTTTTCGTTTTTCAGATTTTTCATGTAAAAACATCTTGTGTCATTACTAATTTTATTTTATCTTCTGAATGTGTGCTGAATCTTCGCACCACGCTAAACCAATAATCTGTCACTATGCTGCCCNGTCGATGGGAGAAGCGCCATGAAGAAGGGATTTGAAGAGATCCGCTAGGGTCAAGGAATCTCCCTCGTCCATCCGGTTCGTTCGAGGAAGAAACCCTAAAGAGCTGGAGGGTCTGCTACCGCGGCAGCGGCAGTTGAATGGGAATGCGCCTTTATAAAGGGAACATTTACAAACATTTTATAATTTTACCATATTGTCATATTTTATAATTTATATTATTGATTAAGCTCTTATATTTTATTTAAATATTAAATGAATAGTAAGGTTTGTGAAGTTATTTCAAATGGTATTTGAACTTTACATTGGGTTATTAATACTCCTCTTCAATTTACTCAAGCATTTTATATTATTCATATTATTAATGATACTAGTTGTCGTTGGAATAATAGGAGTAATTACTCTCATAAATCTGTTTATTTTCGTTTGCATGATTATCTGTCTTGTTGATTGATATAAGATGTTGTGATTAAAGTTTAATTCGATTTGTTATTCATGCTTCGAAGATTGTTTGAAATGACATTAAGACGTGCGATATTTTCAATTATCGAGGTATTAATATTAGTTCTTTATATGTTTTATATTTGGTTGAAACTCATAAATATTTGTTTTTTTAGGGCTCATTTTCCCATATCTTCTTTACAAATCTTAATCATTTGACGTAAATCTCGAGACATGACATGAATCTTGAGATGACTTTTAAGCAAAAAATATCCAAACCTCGATAAAAATGTCATCTAGAACTCTGATTTCAGCAAACTTACAGTCAAACCGATCCGCTCGACAAGAAAAACCTAATTTTACCAAAGTTGGTCTAATCCGAACAAATCAAGCATGGATCAAGCCATTAAATCTCTTTTGAAAGTTTTATGTGCACATTTGGAAGATTAAAAAAATGCAGATTTTGACGAGTCTACAGTCAAATTGAGCGTCTTGACAATACGAATCTAACGAGCCCAAGATCACTTAATTTTGACATTATTAAGGCATTCAAATGTTCAACAAATACCGTCCGATTAAGAAAAATCTTACAAGTCGTCTAATCAATGNTATATATATATATATAATGTCCAATACACTAATAAAATAAGGGCAAATAAATTAATACACATTTATATTTTTTAAGACATTTTCGTATATTTTTTTATAATGAGTATAAAATTAATAATATCTTAAGGTTTAAAATAAATGACTAATAAGAATCAATTACATATCCTTCATAATTATAATAGCTTCTAAATGAATTATGACAATTAATAAGGATAAAAAAAACTAAATGTTCTCATCAATTAGCAATTTATATAAAATTCAGGAAGATTTACAGACATTCCACTTAATTTCCATTTATTTATACACCTATAACCTAAACTTATTTTTACAGGCATACCTCTGAAAAAAGCGTATTTTATTTTTAAAAATTAAAATGACAAAATTTTTTTATGTGAAATGAAATATTTGAATGATATAAATGTAAGATGTAAAGTGTAAGTGTTACATATAGGTAGGAATTGGGTGGTATTTATGTAAATGCCTCAAAATTTTAATTAGACGTGCAAACAAATTAAAGCGACGCTTAGTGTAAGCATTGCCCAAATTTACTTAAAAAACCAAAATTTATTGTAAAGTTAAACAATAAGAAACAACCCGGTTTGATAAGGCGACCTAAAATGTATGAATGTGTTTGACAAGGAGGCCTAAAATGTATGAATGTTTGTTTGACAAAAGCTTTTTTGTGGAAGCTTAATGGTGGAATCGAAGACGAGAGGCCTCTTGCAACTTATCCACCTCCTCCGGAGTCATCCATGATTGGTTGTTCGCTAAGCCAGCATGAAGACCTTTGGCGAATATTTTAGAGCCATCGATCGTATCTCAAAAAAAAAAAAAANNNNTTCTGCCTAGCCCTTTGGCGAATATTTTAGAGCCATCGATCGTATCTCAAAAAAAAAAAAAAAGTCAGAGAAACGAGAAAAAAAATGCGGAGTTAAGTGTAACGTCATCAACCCACACCCTTTATATATATGAAAATGGAAGAAGCTTAATCGTCCAAGCGAGTAAAAATGAAATTTTACAATAATTTAAAAAATGGAATACTAGAAGAATCACATCAACACTAAAAACCAAATAAAAAAATAAAATTTATTCCGAAGAAGGCATTAAAAATTACAAGAATAAACTCAGAAATTAGCTTGAATGAAATATTTTACAATGGGGTTGGTCGCGGTTTCAGTCTAGGCATACCCCAGCCGAAGCAGTCTCATATACAAAATCCCAGTCGATTGAGCTAAGAAGCTATCGATCTCGTTTAGGAGGCAAGCCACCGATCCAAGGATGTCAGGCACCTATTAGTTGCTTTCCCGTGGGTCTTCATAGGATCGTCTGGGCAGTCAACCCCGCCATCCTTGCTCGAGAGTCAACCATCCTCGACTGACGTCTGGGCAATCGCCGCGGGCATATCACAATCAGATTTTCACCCTCATCCGCTAAGGCAAGTCATCATCCAGGGTTAGTGAAGTCGGGTCATCGACAGTCTTGCACAAAGAGATAATATAAAAAAAACAAAAAAAAACTTTCGAAAAAATCAAACTCTAAAAAATAAGACACTAGTTCTTGATAACAAAGAGTCACTCCAACTTAGATGTTGTAATCAACACACGCCCTCACAATACGACAACAGAGCACCGACAACTTCTTGCGCGGTTCGTTCGATTTGTGGGTCATGCGTCGCAACAGAAGATTGAGCCGAAGATTGTCGGTCGCCTTGAATATTCCTCTGTTTAGTGCCTGGGAAGGAATCATACCCTACCTAATCCTCCAACGCAACCATTTTTTTCTTCTTAATAACAATTTTCTTCTTCCTTTCACCTTCTCGACAGTAACGCTCCTTCAGTCCTTTAGCCTCCCAAAGGAAACACGAAGCAAATCTTTGTTTGAGACATCGTCTGAGGGATTTGACACGTTCATCATCACAAAACTCAAAAGCCAAACAATTCGAGAGGGATCACAGAGCAAATAAAGAATGGGAAGAGTCCTATTTGGGATTATTTATAAGAATCAAAGACACAAATTTAGGAATTTCAATTATTGAATCATTTATTAATAATAAATGTGATCAATTTCTGTATTAAATTATTTTATTCCTATTGTAACGTCGCTTTCAAGAAATTAAAGAATCAGGGAACTAAAATCTCCCTAAAATGTGTACATAGAAATGTGATAGTATTGATCCTAAGGAGATCTAACGGTACAGAAGAAAAGAGTATGTCGAATGAGGCCCCATCCAGAAAAAAATCATAAGGGTCAATTGCTCGAGCGAATGAAGTTGTAAGAGCAAAAGCAAATAAGACCAAAAGTCAACCACATCACCATACAGATCAAAGATGGTCATAGGATTCAGGAACGAGCTTCGACCTCAAAAGAAAAACCGGAGAATCATTTTATGAATAAANGCTATCGATCTCGTTTAGGAGGCAAGCCACCGATCCGAGAGATGTCAAGCGCCTATTAGTTGCTTTCTCGCGGGTCTTCATAGGATCGTTCGGGCAGTCAACCCCGCCATTCTTGCTCGAGAGTCAACCACCCTCGACTGACGCCTGGGCAGCTGCCGCGGGCATATCACAATCAAATTCTCACCCACATCCGCTGAGGCAAGTCATCATCCAGGGTTAGTGAAGTCGGGTCATCGACAGTCTTGCACAAAGAGATAATGTAAAAAAAATAAAAAGCAAAAAAAAAAACTTTCGAAAAAATCAAAATCTAACAAATAAGACACGAGTTCCTAATAACAAAGAGTCACTCTCACAATACGACAACAGAGCACCGACAACTTCTTGCGCGGTTCGTTTGATTTGTGGGTCATGTGCCTCAACAGAAGATTGAGCCGAAGATTTTTGGTCGCCTTGAACATTCCTCCGTTTAGTGCATGGGAAGGAATCATACCCTACCTAATCCTCCAACGCAACCATTTTTTTTCTTCTTAANTCACTCTCACAATACGACAACAGAGCACCGACAACTTCTTGCGCGGTTCGTTTGATTTGTGGGTCATGTGCCGCAACAAAAGATTGAGCCGAAGATTTTTGGTCGCCTTGAACATACCTCCGTTTAGTGGATGGGAAGGAATCATACCCTACCTAATCCTCCAACGCAACCATTTTTTTTCTTCTTAACAATTTTCTTCTTCCTTTCACCTTCTGGGCAGTATCGCTCCATCAGTCCTTTAGCCTCCCGAAGGAAACACGAAGCAAAACTTTGTTTGGGACATCGTCTGAGGGATTTGACACATTCATCATCACAAAACTCAAAAGCCAAACAATTCGAGAGGTATCACGAAGCAAATAAAGAATGAGAAGAGTCCTATTTGGGCTTAATTATAAGAATCAAAGACAAAAATTTAAGAATTTCAATTATTGAATCATACATTAATAATAAATGTGACTTATTCTTGTATTAAATTATCTTATTCTTATTGCAAAGTCGCTTTCAAGAAATTAAAGAATCAGGGAACTAAATCTCCCTAAAATGTGTACATAAAAATGTGATAATATTGATCCTANTGTTTGGGACATCGTCTGAGGGATTTGACACATTCATCATCACAAAACTCAAAAGCCAAACAATTCGAGAGGGATCACGGAGCAAATAAAGAATGAGAAGAGTCCTATTTGGGCTTATTTATAAGAATCAAAGACAAAAAATTTAGGAATTTCAATTATTGAATTATTTATTAATAATAAATGTGACTTATTTTTGTATTAAATTATCTTATTCTTATTGCAACGTCGCTTTCAAGAAATTAAAGAATCAGGGAACTAAATCTCCCTAAAATGTGTTAGTATTGATCCTAAGGAGATCTAACGGTACAGAAGAAAAGAGTATGTCAAATGAGGCCCCATCCAGAAAAAAATCATAAGGGTCAATTGCTCGATCGAATGAAGTTGTAAGAGCAAAAGCAAATAAACCAAAAGTCAACCACATCACCATACAAATCAAAGATGATCATATGATTCAGGAACGAGCTTCGACCTCACAAGAAAGACCGGAGAATCATTTTATGAAAAAGACATGACGTATTACCATTCATTATTATTCACTTCTCTCTCTCTCCCCCTCTTGCACTCTATTTATTGGATGTGACTAATGGACAAGTCGGGCCCTCAAAAGTTATAATTAAAGTTAATAAAAATAAAATGCCCTGCATTTAAATAAACTTTTTTAAGATGCTTTGATATGTTTTCTAAAATTTCATATGATTATTAAGAAAAAAATTATAATTAATTTTAATAAATAACAACAACAGTAGTACAGGACCAGTTTCTACTTGAACAGAACTCATTGAACTGTAGCTACTTCCGAAATTCCACATCTAAACCTAAAATACTCAACAATCGATTCCCGGTCATCAGACAAAATCATGGGCTGCTGCTATGCAGTATAAATTACAAAAAAAAAAAGGCCGACCAAATATTTAGAATTTAAGAAACATTAATACTTCGTGTAAAGTTTTTACCACTCGTGGCTGCTGTTGCTGCAAGTTAAAAGAAAACATTGCTCTTCATGCCTATAAATCCTCCATCAATCTGCGCCCTTCTTGCTTCTGAAGCTCTCCTTCATCAAAGCAAACTTCTTCTTGCATTGATTCACCGTCTTCCCCGGAACTGCGGTGGCGACCCGTTCCCAACGCTGGCCGGTCTCCTTCGGAAATGTTTTCAGTGCTTGTATGAGAGCTCTTTCTTGTGTCNTCAACAATCGATTCCCGGTCATCAGACAAAATCATGGGCTGCTGCTATGCAGTATAAATTACAAAAAAAAAAGGCCGACCAAATATTTAGAATTTAAGAAGCATTAATACTTCGTGTAAAGTTTTTACCACTCGTTGCTGCTGTTGCTGCAAGTTGAAAGAAAACATTGCTCTTCATGCCTATATATCCTCCATCAATCTGCGCCCTTCTTGCTTCTGAAGCTCTCCTTCATCGAAGCAAACTTCTTCTTGCATTGATTCACTGTCTTCCCCGGAACTGCGGTGGCGACCCGTTCCCAACGCTGGCTGGTCTCCTTCGGAAATGTTTTCAGTGCTTGTATGAGAGCTCTTTCTTGCGTTGACGACCATGTATCCTCCATACCTGAAGAAGCTCCATTAGAAACAGGAGATTCTCTGGCTGGCTCGTCGAGATTCATCTCCTTTGCTGAAGGTTCTCCGGCTACATCGACAGGTAACCCTTCGGATTCTAGTCGAGTCGTAAGAGGTGATGAAATCNGACCATGTATCCTCCATACCTGAAGAAGCTCCATTAGAAACAGGAGATTCTCTGGCTGGCTCGTCGAGATTCGTCTCCTTTGCTGAAGGTTCTCCGGCTACATCGACAGGTAACCCTTCGGATTCTAATCGAGTCGTAAGAGGTGATGAGATTNGAGATTCGTCTCCTTTGCTGAAGGTTCTCCGGCTACATCGACAGGTAACCCTTCGGATTCTAATCGAGTCGTGAGAGGTGATGAGATTGATGGAGCGGGCTTTCTCTTCTCCAAGAAAGTACCGAATGCATTCGCGGAGATTGGTTTCTGCAGAAGAACCGTCTTTGTCGCCTTCAGAATCTCTTCGACGGATCTGCCAGTTCCGATGTATTCAGAAATGACCTCCCACCTCCTCGATGTTCCCTTGGGGTATTTCTGCACCCCCTTTCTCAGCAACTCAAGTTCCTCCTTATCCCATGGTTTTTCCTTCTTCTCGCTGCATAATATGCTTCCAGGCTTGACTGCTTCAGCATCATGAACTGAAGAGCCATTAGCTTGATCATACTTTCGATCTGGTTGTGCGGCATCGGCATTCACTTTAATCAAAGCACTATTTAACAAATGAGCTCTNTGATGAAATCGATGGAGCGGGCTTTCTCTTCTCCAGGAAAGTACCGAATGAATTCGCGGAGTTTGGTTTCTGCAGAAGAACCGTCTTCGTCGCCTTCAGAATCTCTTCGACGGATCTGCCAGTTCCAATGTATTCGGAAATGACCTCCCACCTCCTCGAAGTTCCCTTGGGGTATTTCTGCACCCCCTTTCTCAGCAACTCAAGTTCCTCCTTATCCCATGCTTTTTCCTTCTTCTCGCTGCATAATATGCTTCCAGCCTTGACTGCTTCAGCATCATGAACTGAAGAGCCATTAGCTTGATCATATTTTCGATCTGGTTGTGCGGCATCGGCGTTCACTTTAATCAAAGCACTATTTAACAAATGAGCTCGNTCAGCAACTCAAGTTCCTCCTTATCCCATGGTTTTTCCTTCTTCTCGCTGCATAATATGCTTCCAGGCTTGATTTCTCCAGCATCATGAACTGAAGAGCCATTAGTTTGATCATATTTTCGATCTGGCTGTGCGGCATCGGCATTCGCTTTACTCAATGCGCTATTTAACAAATGAGCTCTTTCAACTCCTTCCTTCCGCTCCAAGCTATCGCACAGATTTCGAATCTGATCCATCTCTAGAGACAAGCATAAGCTTTCGACATTTTCTTCGGAAATATTAAGCAGAGATTTGGAGACCAAAGTTGAAGAAAGAGCACGTAACCGATTCCTCTCCTTCCTTAAAAGCTTCTTATCCTTCTCTTTCTGCTTCTTCTGATTCAAGGCAGCTTCAGCTGCTCTTTTCTCCTCCTCTTCTTTCCAGCGTTTTTCTTCTTCGGCAGCCCTCGCAGCCTCTTCCTCCTGCAATTTCCTCGCCAGCAACTTCGCCTCCTTTTTCCTTTGCTTTTCGATCTTTTCCTCCTCCTTTCTCCGAAGAATTCTAGGGTCCCGCTTATATGCGTTGTCAACCAGAGCCCGAATACGTCCATATTCTTCTTTCTTCGCTTTCTCTCTAAGCTTCGCATTCTGCCTCTCCATCCATCGTTTATGATCACGGGACTCGGCCTGCTCCAGATCGAACTCATCTGCATGAGGGAACTCTCTCCAACTCTTAAAACCATACCAGAAGTTGTAGAAGCTGTCCACTTCAGCCATTACAGTTCTCTCTTCCCCTAAAGAGGGAACAGGCTGAATTACAGACCACCTCGCATTCCTCAAGAATGCTAGGCCGAATACCTTGAAGAAANATATCATTAATTTAATTTTTATATATTATTTATTTATTTCAAGCGAAAATGAGACAAACTCGATTGAACAAATTCTTGTCCGTGTTCGGCTCGTTTATAAATCAAGTTAAAAAATTTGTCAATGTTCAGCTCGCTTGTTTAATAAACGAATAAACGAATAGAACACAAGCTACTTACCACATGCTTTTTTGGCATCCATATCCATGTTCATTTTTAATCCACTAAAGTTAACTTACTACTAGTCAACCTAGCTAATAAAGCATTCACAGAAATCAGGTTGTTACAATTAACCACAGAAATTCTAAAAGCCATCATGCACACCCAAATGATCGTTCCAAAGGTTCATACATCAGCCTGAAATCAAGCGACTCCTAATTTTCCAGTGTAAAAAATTCAGAAAAAAAAATAAAAAAATAATAATAATAAGTGACATAAATTCAAGTTCGTATATGAAAAGCACTTCTATGAATAAAATTATGGCACTCATCCATAAATTGACTCTCCATGGCCATGGTTCATGAATGAAAAATTTACCCCTTGTAAGCTTCATCAATGAAGGAAATTGTGTTTGCCTTGTATATTATTCTTCGTTTTCTTANATATCATTAATTTAATTTTTATATATTATTTATTTATTTCAAGCGAAAATGAGACAAACTCGATTGAACAAAATCTTGTTCGTGTTCAGCTCGTTTATAAATCAAGTTAAAAAATTTGTCCATGTTCAGCTCGCTTGTTTAATAAACGAATAAACCAATAGAACACAAGCTACTTACCACCTGCTTTTTTGGCAGCCCTATCCATGTTCATTTTTAATCCACTAAAGTTAACTTACTACTAGTCAACCTAGCTAATAAAGCATTCACAGAAATCAGGTTGTTACAATTAACGACAGAAATTCTAAAAGCCATCATGCACACCCAAATGATCGTTCCAAAGGTTCATACATCAGGCTGAAATCAAGCGACTCCTAATTTTCCAGTGTAAAAAATTCAGAAAAAAAATAAAAAAATAATAATAATAAGTGACATAAATTCAAGTTCGTATATGAAAAGCACTTCTATGAATAAAATTATGGCAGTCATCCGTAAATTGACTCTCCATGGCCATGGTTCATGAATTAAAAATTTACCCCTTGCAAGCTTCATCAATGAAGGAAATTGTGTTTGCCTTGTATATTATTCTTCGTTTTCTTTCGTGTACTTCTCATTTTCTTATGAAATATGTCTTCTATATGTTCAAGAAATCATTAAATAAAGATTGTCATTTAAAATTATAAATTTAGCAGTCATATTCTTTGTAAAAAGCTCGGTGGCTTTCCTCTCCCCCAATCTATTGGTTAGGATAGGTTCTACTGCTATATTACTATTTCATCCTATTTGTTTGTTGTTTACCCTTCGCTTTCATCTCAGCTTGTATTTTTAATATTCCCCATCAATCCCTTCAACCCTTGCAAGAGAATTATCAATCTTTATAAGCCGTCCTTACATGCCTCAACACCTCTTAACATCTCCATTTCCTTATTTCTACCACCGCACCCCATCCGAAGCTCTACACGTCAACCCTTGAGCTCCAATCTACTNCGCTCTGTTCATCTGTGTCTGTTTCGTCTTCTTCATAGTATCCGAGAAGTTTAAGTGCGGCGGAATGAAATGCATGGCCTGCAGGTTCGTATTTTAAGGCTTTGACAGGAAAGCAATTTNCGCTCTGTTCATCTGTGTCTGTTTCGTCTTCTTCATAGTATCCGAGAAGTTTAAGTGCGGCGGAATGAAATGAATGGCCTGCAGGTTCGTATTTTAAGGCTTTGACAGGAAGGCAATTTGATGAGGAAATCATTGGCTCGCCATCTCGAAGCTCTTCTGAATAGGTGATAAGCGGAGGGTTCTTCATGCCATTCATGATGAAGCAGGTAGAAGAGACCATTGTGCTTCTTGGAGACGGGAACTTTTATAAGGAACTTCTGATGCCGAGTTTTCTGTATTAGAAATGCGAATTAATGAACATCAAGGTTCATTTTCACATATAAAACTGTGCACCTAGCAATATGTATTGGAGCAGTGAACGTAGAGCAGAACTTTTGGGAAAATTTTTTGATCTATTTACAATGGATGCCACCCAATTCTTATGTATTTTTTCAAAAAAAAAATAAAAATTTCTGAGTGGAAATACTTAAATTGCATACCACCCAATTTTTATGTATTTACGTTTCTAAATCTAAAATTTANGTGGAAATACTTAAATTGCATACCACCCAATTTTTATGTATTTACGTTTCTAAATCTAAAATTTATNGCTCTTCTGAATAGGTGATAAGCGGAGGGTTCTTCATGCCATTCATGATGAAGAAGGTAGAAGAGACCATTGGAACTTTTATAAGGAACTTCTGATGCCGAGTTTTCTGTATTAGAAATGCGAATTAATGAACATCAAGGTTCGAAATAAGCACATTTTCGCATATAAAACTGTGCACCTAGCAATCTGTATTGGAGCAGTGAACGTAGAGCAGAACTTTTGGGAAAATTTTTTGATCTATTTACATGGATACCACCCAATTCTTATGTATTTTTTCAAAAAAAAAAAATTCTGAGTGGAAATACTTAAATTGCATACCACCACCCAATTTTTATGTTTTAACGTTTCTAAATCTAAAATTTATTTTTTTCTATAATATCAAATATATCATCCATTTAATTTTTATATATTATTTATTTATTTCAAGCGAAAATGAGCCGAACTCAATTGAACAAATTTTTGTCCGTGTTCGGCTCGTTTATAAATCAAGCTAAAAAATTTGTCCATGTTCAGCTCGCTTGTTTAATAAAAAGAACAAACGAATAGAACACAAACTACTTACCACTTGCTTTTTTGGCAGCCCTATCCATGTTCATTTTTAATCCACTAAAGTTAACTTACTACTAGTCAACCTAGCTAATAAAGCATTCACAAAAATCAGGTTGTTACAATTAACCGCAGAAATTCTAAAAACCATCACGCACACCCACATGATCGTTCCAAAGGCTCATATATCAGGCTGAAATAGAGCGACCCCTAATTTTCCAGTGTCAAAAATTCAGAAAAAAATTTAAAAAAAATAATAATAATAAGTGACATAAATTCAAGTTCGTATATGAAAAGCACTTCTATGAATAAAATTATGGCACTCATCCGTACATGGCCATGGTTCATGAGTGAAAAATTTACCCCTTGCAAGCTTCATCAATGAAGGAAATTGTGTTTGCCTTGTATATTATTCTTCGTATTCTTTCGTGTGCTTCTCATTTTCTTATGAAATATGTCTTGTATATGTTCAAGAAATCATTAAATAAAGATTATGTCATTTAAAATTATAAATTTAGGAGTCATATTCTTTGAAAAAAGCTCGGTGGCTTTCCTCTCCCCCAATCTATTGGTTAGGATAGGTTCTACTGCTATATTACTATTTCATCCTATTTGTTTGTTGTTTACCCTTCGCTTTCATCTCAGCTTGTATTTTTAATATTCCCCATCAATCCCTTCAACCCTTGCAAAAGAATTATCAATCTTTATAAGCCGTCCTTACATGCCTCAACACCTCTTAACATCTCCTAACATCTCCATTTCCTTATTTCTACCACCGCACCCCATCCGAAGCTCTACACGTCAACCATTGAGCTCCAATCTACTAGATCTCCACACAAACTAACCAAATCCACTTGAAACTTGGCCACTATTGAAAATCAACATTCCCCAAATATCCTTCACTCCAAAACACACCCAATACTTTATACTCCCTCTTCCGCATCAATTGGTATCAAAGCTAATCCGAACAAGTGTAAGAAATCGCATCAACAAGGCTATGCCCAACTACTATCATCCTGATAATACTGGTAAAGTTCTCGCTTGTTTTTTTTTTATAATTGATGGTTATTCATAAGTACATACAAGACCTTCTCCTTTTTTTTATTTGCTATACACATCAAGTGATCTGATAGGTACTATAATTTCAATGTGAACAATTTAAAATTCATGTCCCATCTTAAGCCTAAAGAAGACTTGAACAAATGAGAAATAACCTATCAAGGAAAGTGCTCTATATTCCAACTCCACCAAAAACCACAGAAATCATATCAAAAACTATATAAAAAATCATATTAGAAGAAACATCTAATATTCATAGCATTAAAAATTTCTTCGCCATCCCTACTCCATATATAGATTCTTCTGACTCTTCTGCATACACAATTTTCCAACAAGGTGTAGATGTTCTAAATAATCTTCCCATAATAATAAATATTTGCAAAGAATTTCATGATAATTATCCTGCAAGAGAAAATATTATTTTTTTGCAGGGTAAAGATATCTTACATCAACAAAAACATGCACAAGACTCGACTCTTCAAATAAGAGTTCATTTTAAGAGGGGGAGAGTTGATATAGCCAAGAATGCAATAAAAATTAAAAGGAAATACTAGATTGAATGGTTGGTCTCCTTATCTTCAACTTAAATTAATATATAAGGCTCAACATAATTATATTACTTTTATTTCATGTTGTTATTTTATTTTCAATGAATTGTAATTAAAAAGTAATACGGGTGTATTATTGATGTAAATGTGTACATGCAAACTAGTTCATTTTAAGTCTTCTCATATTAGTTCACTGCAAATCAACAAAGCATTCCAAGAAGTTGTCAGAATCGGCCATGAGAAGTCNTACATGCAAACTAGTTCATTTTAAGTCTTCTCATATTAGCTCACTGCAAATCAACAAAGCATTCCAAGAAGTCAGAATCGGCCATGAGAAGTCCAAAAAGCCATTCTCTNTACATGCAAACTAGTTCATTTTAAGTCTTCTCATATTAGCTCACTGCAAATCAACAAAGCATTCCAAGAAGTTGTCAAAAAGCCATTCTCCGCATTCAAATGATTAGGGTTTATGCACTGAATTAGATTAAGGTACTCCATTTCCAAAAAGTACATGTCTAAAGAAGATTTCAGCCAAAAGAGAACAAGAGTTGAGTTCTGTGAATTCGAACTACATTTTCAAGCTTTTTTTTTTTTTTTGAAGAAAACCGTAGCCCCATCCATGTATTCTCCATATTGAAGATTCAGAATGAAGAATTCAGCCCTCTCCAAGGTTCACGCATGAAAGAAAATTGAGCCCCTTATTTCTTAAATTCTTCCTACCTCTAGGAATTAAATATTTGAAATAAAAATTGGAGAGTAGTCATCTTCAAAAAAAAAAAAAAAAAAAAAA
>JXCR01144916.1:0-62430 GCA_002079205.1 Phalaenopsis hybrid cultivar | reverse complement strand
AAAAAAAAAAAAAAAAAAAAAAAAATCTTGGTGACTATTTCCTTCAGATTAGCTTGGTGAATGTACTCTCTCTTCATTTGCAGAGGTTGGTTTATCTTTTATTATATGACTATCCTACCCTCTTTGTTTATTCTTCTCCATTCATTTTCATCTCTGCTTGTGTTGTAGAGTTTTCTCATTCAAAGCCTTCAATCACCGTAAAAGAATTATCATTTTGTGTGAGCCCTCTTAAAACAATGCAGAATCTATCCTCCTGATGTTCTGAACCATTTACACAAAACAACATCCCTTGTCATTCATTTCTTCCTTTCCACTGCCTCACCACATACTAGGCTCATAGTTGAGCCCTCACCGGATATTAAGCCCCGCACAGCAACCCTAAACTACACTCTACTAGACCTTCACACAAGCTATAGCCTAATTGCACTTGAGCCTTCTTACTTCAAATCAAAAGTTAACATATTAAATATCATGCACCCATACCACCCTACAATATCTTTCTTACAAGTCAATGACAATGTCAAAAACATTTTTCTCTACTACTTCCACTTTCCCGCTTNAAAAAAAAAAAAAAAAAAAAAAACTTGGTGACTATTTCCTTGAGATTAGCTTGGTGACTGTACTCTCTCATCCTTTGTAGAGGTTGGTTTATCTTTTATTATATGACTATCCTATTTTCTTTGTTTATTCTTTTCCATTCATTTTCATCTCCGCTTGTGTTGTAGAGTTTTCTCATTCAAAGCCTTCAATCACCGTAAAAGAATTATCATTTTGTGTGAGCCCTCTTAAAACAATGCAGAATCTATCCTCCTGATGTTCTGAACCATTTACAGNAACACGTGGCAGCCACTGCATGAAAAGGGGAGTGTTTAGTGCAAAGAGTTTAAGAGTTCGACGAACTAATTAGTCTTAAAGAGGAAAAAATCAACTCTTAGTTGATCAAATGGGTTATAAACAGATATTTGATGAAATAATTTATCTTATTTTAATTTGTCATTTGTTATGCCCAAATATTATTGTTGTTGAAAAGAGAATATTATTTACAGATGCCCAGATGCTTAATAAATAGTTCAAAGTTAACGGTTTGTTTGGGGAGGCGGTGCGGTGGTGATGCGGCATCGCACCGTAGTTTTGTTCGTTTGGGTAATTCTGTTTTGACAGTTTTTTGAAATATGTGTTTTCCCACCTGTTCTTGTGAAAAAAAGAAATATTTGTAATAGTCACCACAACCTTTTGAACATCAATTTTTCAGCAGCTTCACAGTTATTTTTTAATAAGCTACAGCTGTCACAAACATGCTTTCAAGTTTAAATTTATAGAAATAATATTTTTTTTAATTTTTTATAATTATTAGAAGAAAAAATAAATATAAAAGTAATAAATAAATTTATTTAGATCATTTTATTTCTAATTTATAATTCATCCCTAGGTTCTACATTACTCTCTCAGCCAATAGAATTTAAATATTTAATTAATTATTAAATCATAAACTGATCAATAATATAATTTGCGCCACTAAAAAGTTAAATTATTTCTAAAAATTAAATCCAATAGTTGTTGATGTGAATTTCTTGGTGCAATTTGACTGTATGCATAGCATTATTAATTCCAATGTTAGGTCGTAATTCTTTTAGGGGTTTCGCTCTGTAATTATAATTTGCATAATTATTAAATATTATCTACGTATTTTTTGATTTAATAACAATGTAATATATTTTATAGTTTGAAAATAGAGTATAAATTATAAGTCAAACTCCTATAATAGTCTTGGCTTGTTGGTGACGGGTCACTGTAAGTCCCCTCAGGTCAATGGTTTGATCCCACTGTGGCGCAGGGGTTCTGGAATTTTAGGCACATGACACGGACTTTCATCATAAAGCCAAAAAATGTATGGAAAATTGATATTTGGGTCTCTGCTAAATATTGATTTTCTTTTTATTAAATATATTNGGTTAATTAAATTATAAGAATATATCAAATAAATTGGATATAGAAATGATATGAATTAATAATTGATATGTCATGAATGAATTTCAAACAACTCACACAAATCTCATAGCATGTTATAGATTTTAATACATCTTGTTGAGTAAGAAATGTTTTAAACTATAATAAAAAATTATCATGAAGTCTGATTTCAACAAACGTACGGTCAAGCTGGCTGACTCAACGAGATAGACTCGATGATACCAAAATTAGTCCAATTGAGTCAATCAAGCCCCGATGAAGATGTTAAATCATGTTAGGAAGTTTTTCATACACATTTTTAAGGTCAAATGAATGTTTAATCTGGTGAACTTATAGGCAATTCGGGTACCTAGATAAGACAAATCCAACGAACGCAAAATTGCTCAATTCTGACATCATTAAGCACTCAAATGTTCATCAAATATTATCTGATCAAAAGAAACTCTCTGACCGAAAATTAGTTGCACTAGTAACTCTATAAATAGAACAATTCCCCTCTCTTGAAAGAGGGAAAGAGCTTGAAGTCTTATGAGAGAGCTTGAGATCTGGGGAAGAGCTTGAAACTTTGAGGATGAGTTGAAATACAACATTTATCCTGTTGTCGTGATCACCACCAACCGCTACCGATCACTATCGATCGCTGCTCATTTATTGTGACAAGTTCCTCTGCGCATCAACATTGTAACTCAAGAGACTTTGTAATCATTTTCCGATAATGAGACGAGATGTTGTACTTGTAATTTTCAGTTTATAATGAATCTATTGAATTAGGTCAAGTCCCGTGGTTTTTTTTTTTTGCTGCGGATTTTCCACATAAAAACTTCTGGTATCACTATTGTTTGTTTTATTTTTTCTAAGNTGTTAAGTTCCTAGCTACCTTCTTGGTAAATGATATATTGGTGTGAGGCAATTATCAAATATTTTAGTGTTTAGGTGGGCTTCTTCTTTGTTGAGTGTGGGTGAATTTAGATTTGGGAAGTATTAGTGAGTGCTCCTTTCATTGTGTACACCACATATATCTCTATTTTGTTTCCAGTTGATCAAATATTTCGCCTCTTCCGCGAACATCATCTTATTTGACAATAAACCATGGAATCTCATTGTCTTGATTCTTTTTATTCTCATCCTATTTTGTGCTTACTTTGTGTTACGTTGTGCATCATTCATGTTAATGCTTGTGCTATAAGTTAGATGCTTTCATTCCAACAAATTAGT
This sequence comes from Phalaenopsis hybrid cultivar, assembly GCA_002079205.1. NCBI lineage: Eukaryota > Viridiplantae > Streptophyta > Magnoliopsida > Asparagales > Orchidaceae > Phalaenopsis > Phalaenopsis hybrid cultivar. The sequence continues at coordinate 59,247 of JXCR01144916.1, read as the reverse complement.
ATCATAGTGGGACTATTAGATATGATGATGACAAAACTTGAGACCAATAAAACTGGTGGCAATAGGCTTCATAGATCATATATATTTTTTAAGATCAATTTTTTGTTTGGATAAAGCCTTCGAAGAAACAAACAAGGAATAATTATGATCNAAAGTGGTGGCAATAGGCTTCATAGAACATATATATTTTTTATGATCAATTTTTTGTTTGGATAAAGTCTTCGAAGAAACAAACAAGGAATAATTATGATTCAAATTGGAGCGTCTCATTTCAAGGAACCAAAAAAGGTTGACCTTGTGGATGCAAAAAAAAATTTAGGTGTAAATCAAGCACGAGATATAGGAAAAACTTTAGGNAAAGTGGTGGCAATAGGCTTCATAGAACATATATATTTTTTATGATCAATTTTTTGTTTGGATAAAGTCTTCAAAGAAACAAACAAGGAATAATTATGATTCATATTGGAGCGTCTCATTTCAAGGAACCAAAAAAGGTTGACCTTGTGGATGCAAAAAAAAAAAATTTAGGTGTAAATCAAGCACAGGATGTAGGAAAAACTTTAGGAAAAAATCTGGAAGAGTAGGTTTTCAGTGAAAAATCTATCGCAATGTCCAGTTGTATCACTGTAGCAATCAGGGTGAGTGGATAGCCACTATAGAGAAACAAATCTATGGTGACGAGCATTCTTATAATATTTAAAGATAGATCTTTATGTGCAATAAATGTGCTTTAAAGATCCATTTCAAGCTTTNTTATGATCCATATTGGAGCGTCTCATTTCAAGGAACCAAAAAAGGTTGACCTTGTGGATGCAAAAAAAAAAAATTTAGGTGTAAATCAAGCACAGGATGTAGGAAAAACTTTAGGAAAAAATCTGGAAGAGTAGGTTTTCAGTGAAAAATCTATCGCAATGTCCAGTTGTATCACTGTAGCAATCAGGGTGAGTGGATAGCCACTATAGAGAAACAAATCTATGGTGACGAGCATTCTTATAATATTTAAAGATAGATCTTTATGTGTAATAAATGTGATTTAAAGATTCATTTTAAGCTTCAAGAGCTGAAAATGCTTAGCTTGGAGGCTGGAAGATATCAGATAGGAGATCAAAATTTTGGAACAATACTATATCAAGGGAAATAAATATTATATTTGGTGTAATATAGTAAAAAGAGATGCCCAAAATATTCCCTTGATAATTAAAGAGAAATTGGGCAGCTAGGATTTTATATCAAAATACTAAAAAAAAAAAGGATGTGCACCAAAGAAAATATGCAATCTTGGGTTTGAATACATGTCTGTGATGCAAAGTAACTCTCACCTCAGATTTGCCCAAAAAGAGTCAAATGATGTGAAATGCCGTGCAATATTACAAGGTTCTTTGGTAACTTCTACTAAATTTGTGTGTAAAGATTGCAGATACATATATATGTATCTTCAGTAGGGATTCTAATTCATGCTTTGGAGACTTCAGCGATAAAACCTCATGGCTTAGAGTTTTAATTGTGATTGAAGAAGCAAAGCATAACCTCATGATTAAAGTTCATTGAAGTACATGCGACGATAAGAATTCACAATATTAGATCTATTTCAATTTGGTATAAACTTTCAGCATTGACAAGCAACACAAACTAAGGCTCTCAGCGGTTTCAACTTGGTGATCAATATATTCGTGAGAGGTAATCATGTTGGAATTTAAAAGTTTCATTGAGATTCTCCATTGTTCAGTATGGGTGAACCTGAGGTTTGAGAACGATCTGGAGTGCATTACTTTTATTTTGTGAATCACATTAGTAGCCTTTTTATTTCTAATGGATCAGATCTCTCTCCTTTCTCGTGGATTTAGTCTTAATTGAAGCAAAACTACATCAATCTTGGAGCATGATGTGTTTGTTCTCTTTCTCCTTAGGGCTTTCATTTTAGTGCATCATATCTTGATCCTACTGTCTGCTTTGAGTTTCGTTATCTTGTTCCTATAGGACTGGGGTTTGATAAGGGATACAAATCTTTGTTTCATATGCATACTTAAATCAACCACGTTCTATTACTGTTCTAAATCCCTCACAATGAAAAAATTTTAAACATGTGGATTTCAGACTAGCACAGATCTCAGCTCTATAATTCTGATCAAATTTATAAATCCAGAATACAAAACGTGACTGAGCATCAACCATGGCTGAATTAAGGACGCCAATAAAAAAAAAGAAAAACCTGAGAGAGTAAAGCAAAATTGAAAGAATAAATGAGATTAAATTAATTTCAACAAAAATTTTCCCAGCGGCGTTCATATATCATGAGCATACTTAAAACCCCCTGCTAATACTCTTCAACTTCGAAACAAAAACCTTAGAAACAACCATAAAAACAGCGATTAGAAATAATAACCGTTTTTTACCAAAACTACCAAACTTCGACAACTAACCTTCAACCTCAGCACAAAAACCATGGAAACAACTACATGCCCCCAAATATAGAAACCCAAAATCCATCCACTCTATGGTATATTAAAATCCTCCTCAACACAGAACATCTCAAAGTCCTAACCAGATTTCACCACATATCAAGAAACACTACAAATCGTTAGGAACTCGTTATTAGGTGGCCAGATTTAACACTTTTAAATCCTATGGATTGCTAAATCTAGGATTTATCAAATCCGGTAGTCCGGCGAATTTGGAAATTTAGCGAAAGAAGAAGGAATACCTGTAGATGCCTTCGCCCCGCAAACGCACGTCGCCAACTCCTTTATCCTCGAGGGTTTCGGAGACCTGCGATCCCGTCGATGGCTATCTAGCAACCTCCCCTGGTCTTTGTCGGCGAGGGTTTCGCGAATTTGCAGGACGGCATGAGAGGAAAGACGATCGTATTCGTATATAAAAAGATAAATTAATTAAAATTAATTAAACAAATTTACAATTTTAAATTTATTTAACTAATTAAAATCAATATGAATTTATTAATAAATAGAAGTTAACAAATTTTAGTTTTTTTTTTATTAAAAATGGTTAATTTAACAATTATTTAATAATATATTTATTAAAATTTATTGATTACTGAGATATGATTATTTCAAACATTTATCAAAATTATTTCTAATATAATAAATAAAATTTTAATTGTTAAAAAAATGTAGCTAATTAAATTATAAGAATATATCAAATAAATTGGATATAGAAATGATATGAATTAATAATTGATATGTCGTGAATGAATTTCAAACAACCGACACGTATCTCATAACATTCATCTTTTTTGAGCAAAAAATGTTTAAACTATGATAAAAAGTTATCATGAAGTCTAATTTCTACAAACTTACGGTCAAGCTGACTGACTCGACAAGATAGACTCGATGATACCAAAATTAGTCTAATTTGAGTCAAATCAAGCCCTGATGAAGATGTTAAGCCATGTTAGAAAGTTTTTCATACACATTTTTAAGGCCAAATGAATGTTTAATCTAGTGAACTTATAGGCAATTTGAGTACCTAGATAAGACAAATCCAACGAGCTCAAAATTGCTCAATTCCGACATCATTAAGCACTCAAATGTTCATCAAATGTTGTCTGATCAAAAGAAACTCTCCGACCGTCAATTAGTTGCATCGATAACTCTATAAATAGAACAATTCCCCTCTCTTGAAAGAGGGAAAGAGCTTGAAGTCTTATGGGACAGCTTGAGATCTGAGGAAGAGCTTGAAACTTTGAAAATGAGTTGAAATACAACATTTTTTTCTATTGTCGTGATCACCACCAACCGCTACCGATCACTATCGATTGTTGCTCATTTCTTGTGACAAGTTCCTCTGCGCATCAACATTGTAACTCAAGAGACTTTGTAATCATTTTCCGATAATGAGACGAGATGTTGTACTTGTAATTTTCAGTTTATAGTGGATCTATTGAATTAGGCCAACTCACGTGATTTTTTTTTTCCTGCGGATTTTCCACATAAAAACCTCTGGTATCACTACTGTTTGTTTTATTTCTTATGAGCGTGTACTGAATTTCCGTGCAAACGATAACATGATAATTTATTACTCCATCGTCGTGAGTCTTTCTAGCACACATCAATGAATAATTATTATGTTTAATCGTAGTTAACACAAGTAGAACAAAAAATAAGCTCAATAAAACTGATATTACCTCACATAATTTGACTTAATAGAATTTTGTATTTATTTGAGCAAGTTATTGCTTGATTGAGGTTTCATCTCATTATAGTCGTTGAATAGTAAAGTTCTAATTAATGATTAATTACTTTAATTATAGCTAATCACATATTATAAGTGAAATATGAGCTAAAAAATGATTTTATATTATTATTAATTTAGTTGAAAATTTAGGCGCACAATAAACTATTATTTTTCATTCACATAACACCGAATCAGACTGATGATATTTTTAGATTCTATGATCTATTATAATAATATTCAAATATTATTTTGATGATTCCTAAGCGTTGCTCAAATATTTTAAACATGAAAATATTTAAAAGCCATGTTATGTATATTTAAAAATAAAAGATTCCTTATTGACCCTAACAACATATACTTTATTTAATAGATAACTTATTTTGAACGGAAAATATTTGCGTGTGTAAGACGTACGCAGCACTGCGTATGTTGGGAGGATATAGGGGAGTTATATCCGCGTTATACCCTCTATAAATAACCTACCTATAACCTACAAATAAGTTCTGAGCTTCTATAATTTCGGTAGGTACAAATAAGTTACAGGGAGGTTACAAGAGGGTATAATGCGGATGTAACCCCATTGTACCCTCTGAATAACATTTGAAGTACGCAGCGCTGCGTATGTCTTACATACGCAAATAATTTTCATTTTGAATAGCTCATTTATAAATTTCTTTTTTTTTTTCTCAAAAGCATATAATATGCACGCAATCGAAGTGTTAAGACATTAATTTTGATTAATGCTAAACTTCTTTTTTTAATTTGTAATATTTGAGTTTAATTAATAGGCATAAATTTTTTTTTAGTTTATTCAAATAATGATAGTTGAGTAGTCTTAGATTACTTATGTGATAAGGTGAAATATGTTAGTTCAGACATAGCAAGCTAAGTAGATGTAACCTAGCTCAAGGTATTATCTAGTACTAGTTCACAATGACTATTGTTGTTTGTTTAAAGTGAAGAACCATTGGCTTGAACTTTTTCATTGCTGAATTTAGATATGAGTTAGACTATGAACACAATGTGGCTGAGAAGAAATTGATGGTACGAAAAAAAAAGAAAGCTTGTTTATGTACTTGTGCTAAAAATTTTGTGGCGGTAGATTAATGAATTATTGTCTCAGCATTCCGTGAGAATTCAGGACACACTCAAGTGAAAAAAAAAAAGTAATGCTACCAGAAGTTTTTGTGTAGAAAACCTCTAAAGAAAAAAAAAACATGGAGTTTGGTCTGATGGTAAGAATCCAATATAGATTGATGATTACAGAGACCACTTGTCTCATAGACGAAAAATGATTACTAGATTTTCAAAGTTACAATGTCGGCTGACAACATATATTTGTGTGTGTAAGACGTACGCAATACTGCGTATGTCGGGAGGATATAGGGGAGTTATATCAGCGTTATACCCTCTATAAATAACCTACCTATAACCTACAAATAAGTTCTGAGCTTCTATAGTTTTGGTAGGTACAAATAAGTTACAGGGAGGTTACGAGAGGGTATAATGCGGATGTAACCCAATTGTACCTTCTGAATGACATTTGAAGTACGCAGCGCTGCCTATGTCTTACATACGCAAATAATTTTCATTTTGAATAGCTCATTTATAAATTTCTTTTTTTTTTCTCAAAAGGAGAGCTCAAAGATAATATGCACGCAATCGAAGTGTTAAGACATTAATTTTGATTAATGCTAAACTTCTTTTTTTAATTTTTAATATTTGAGTTTAATTAATAGGCATAATTTTTTTTTTAGTTTATTCAAATCATGATAGTGGAGTAGTCTTAGATTACTTATGGGATATGGTGAAATATGTTAGTTCAGACATAGCAAGCTAAGTAGATGTAACCTAGCTCAAGGCATTATCTAGTACTAGTTCACAATGACTATTGTTGTTTGTTTAAAGTGAAGAACCATTGGCTTGAACTTTTTCATTGCTGAATTTAGATATGAGTTAGACTATGAACACAATGTGGCTGAGAAGAAATTGATGGTACGAAAAAAAAAGAAAGCTTGTTTATGTACTTGTGCTAAAAATTTTGTGGCGGTAGATTAATGAATTATTGTCTCAGCATTACGTGGTTGACGGTGATCAACGAAGATCGATGGTGGTTGGCAATGGATAACGGTGATCGACGGGTGTCGAAGACGATCGAAGGGGGTCGACGAAAGTTAGTAGTGGTCGACTGCGACCGACGATGGTTGACAGTGCCAGAGGTGGTGGTAAACTTTAATTTCTTCTTAAAACTTAATTTTTCTCTCACTTCTCAAGCTTCGTCTCTCATGAGAGAAGTTGGACTCTATTTATAGTTTTCTGAGTGTGATTAATGCGAAAAATATGCGCCACTTTGATTGGATGGTCCATAGAGCTTCATTTGATCGGACGATGTTTGATGAACATTTGACTGCCTTAACAATGTCGGAATTGAACAATTTTCACCTCGTTGCATTCGTCTTATTAAGCCACTCGATTCAACTATAAGTTTGCTCTGAAAACTTTCAATAGTGGTTTAAAGACTTGATTTTACTCGGATTAGACTAATTTTTGTAACATTGGGTTGTTAGTGTCGAGCCTATCAGTTAGACTGTAGGTTTGTAACAATGATTGCCACACGACAATGGTCTACTTTTGTCATTATGATTTTTTTTATATTAAAATATCTAAAAAAATATTAAAATTGTTAATTTTTGTTCTTTAAAAAATATTTTTTGCCCCGATTCTGACACTTTATTGCTCTGCCACCACCAATTTATCGAGTTTTAATGGTCGAACTAGCAAGTTAAAATTAATTCTCATATTTTCATGGTTTTAAGAAATTATTTATACACCTAGTAATATGAAATCCAAATTTCCTGCATTATTTGTAAAATATCAATAAAAAACATTTACAATTAAGTGTTTTATCTCAATAAGACTAGAAATAATTCAAATATTAAAAGTTGAAATTGGGGGTGTAGCTCATATGGTAGAGCGCTCGCTTCGCATGCGAGAGGCACGGGGTTCGATTCCCCGCACCTCCACTTCATCATCGTTATTTTTTCGCCTAATAAAATAAAAGGACGTTGCTGTTTCTTCAATTTTTAGCTTTATAAAAGAAGGAATATTAAAACACTGATTTATTATTATTATTTTCCGAGTTGAACAAGAAAGTTATATTTCCTTTTTTTTTTTTTCCTAGTCTTTCAAAAAAATACAGTGAGAATCTCCATTTTGCAATTTGCGATGGCTAAATGCCGTGCTGCAAAAATCTAATCTTTCTAAAAAAAATTATAATAACCATCATAACTAGGGCTGTCAAAATGGCTCGTTGTTCGCGAACAGCTCACGTTCGACTCGTTAATTTCGTTCGATAAATTAAAGAGCCGAACACGAACTAAGATGTGTTCATTCGTGTTCGACTCGTTTTGGCTCGAAATACTACTCATCAAGTATATATATATATTAGTATTTTAAAAAATCTAATTGACTACAAGGCTAAAAAGATTTATAATCAATTAAAATATTGATTAAGAAAATAGAATAAAAATTATTAAATTAGATTCAAATGATGCTTTAATATAAATGATAATTTTTAAATCTTACTTAAGCCTTTATTGTCTTATGTCTTATATTATAGCTACATAACTAGGGTTGTTAAAAGGACTTTTTGTTCGTGTACAGCTCGTATTNCATCATATCTTGATCCTACTGTCTGCTTTGAGTTTCGTTATCTTGTTCCTATAGGACTGGGGTTTGATAAGGAATACAAATCTTTGTTTCATTTGCATACTTAAATCAACCACGTTTCTATTACTGTTCTTAATCGCTCACAATGAAAAATTTTAAACATGCGGCTTTCAGACTAGTGCAGATCTCAGCTCTATAATTCTGATCAAATTGATAACTCCAGAATACAAAATATGACCGAGCATCAACCATGGCTGAATTAAGGACGCCATTAAAAAAAGAAAAACCTGAGAGAGTAACGCAAAATTGAAAGAATAAATGAGATTAAATTAATTTCAACTAAAATCTTCCCAGCGGCGTTCATATATCATGAGCATACTTAAAACCCCCTGTTAATACTCTTCAACTTCGAAACAAAAACCTTAGAAACAACCATAAAAACAAATATTAGAAATAATAACCGTTTTTTTACCAAAACTATCAAACTTCGACAACTAACCTTCAACCTCAGCACAAAAACCATGGAAACACCTACATGCCTCCAAATATAGAAACCCAAAATCCATCCACTCTATGGTATATTAAAATCCTCCTCAACACAGAACATCTCAAACTCCTAACCAGATTTCACCACATATCAAGAAACACCACAAATCATTAGGAACTCGTTTTTAGGTGGCCAGATTTAACACTTTTAAAACCTATGGATTGCTAAATCTAGGATTTATCAAATCCGGTAGTCCGGCGAATTTGGAAATTTAGCGAAAGAAGAAGGAATACCTGTAGATGCCTTCGCCCCGCAAACGCACGTCGCCAACTCCTTTATCCTCGGAGAGTTGCGATCCCGTCGATGGCTATCTAGCAACCTCCCCTGGTCTTTGTCGGCGAGGGTTTCGGGAATTTGCAGGACGGCATGAGAGAAAGACGATCGTATTCGTATATAAAAGGATAAAATAATTAAAATTAATTAAACAAATTTACAATTTAAAATTTATTTAACTAATTAAAATCAATATGAATTCATCAATACATAGAAGTTAACAAATTTAAGTTTTTTTAATTAAAAATGGTTAGTTTAATAATTATTTAATAAGATATTTATTAAAATTTATTGATTACTGAGATATGATTATTTCAAACATTTATCAAAATTATTTATAATATAATAAATAAAATTTAAATTGTTAAAAAAATGTGGTTAATTAAATTATAAGAATATATCAAATAAATTGGATATAGATATGATATGAATTAATAATTGATATGTCATGAATGAATTTCAAACAACTGACACAAATCTCATAGCATGTTATAGATCTTAATGCATCTTGTTGAGCAAGAAATGTTTAAACTATAATAAAAAATTATCATGAAGTTTGATTTCAACAAACTTACGGTCAAGCTGACTGACTCAACGAGATAGACTCGATGATACCAAAATTAGTCCAATTGAGTCAATCAAGCCCCGATGAAGATGTTAAATCATGTTAGGAAGTTTTTCATACACATTTTTAAGGTCAAATGAATGTTTAATCTGGTGAACTTATAGGCAATTCGGGTACCTAGATAAGACAAATCCAACGAACGCAAAATTGCTCAATTCTGACATCATTAAACACTCGAATGTTCATCAAATGTTGTCTGATCAAAAGAAACTCTCTGACCGAAAATTAGTTGCACTAGTAACTCTATAAATAGAACAATTCCCCTCTCTTGAAAGAGGGAAAGAGCTTGAAGTCTTATGAGAGAGCTTGAAATCTGGGGAAGAGCTTGAAACTTTGAGGATGAGTTGAAATACAACATTTATTCTGTTGTCGTGATCACCACCAACCGCTACCGATCACTATCAATCGCTGCTCATTTATTGTGACAAGTTCCTCTGCGCATTAACATTGTAACTCAAGAGACTTTGTAATCATTTTCTGATAATGAGACGAGATGTTGTACTTGTAACTTTCAGTTTATAATGAATCTATTGAATTAGGTCAAGTCCCGTAGTTTTTTTTCTGCGGATTTTCCACATAAAAACTTCTTGTATCACTACTGTTTGTTTTATTTTTTCTAAATGTGTACTGAATTTTCATGCAAATGCTAAGATGATAATTTATTACTCCATCGTCGTGAATCTTTCTACCACACATCAATGAATAATTATCATGTTTTATTGTAGTTAATACAAATCGAACAAAAATAAGTTCAATAAAACTGATATTACCTCACACAATTTGACTAAATAGAATTTTGTATTTATTTGAGCAAGTTATTGCTTGATTGAGGTTTCATCTCATTCTAGTCGTTGAATAGTAAAGTACTAATTAATGATTAATTAGCTTAATAATATTTTAACAAATGAATTTGAGTTCATAGGCTAATCACATGTTATAAGTGAAATATGAGCTCAAAAATGATTTTGTATTATTATTATTTTAGTTGAAAATTTAGGCGCACAATAAAATATTATTTTTCATTCACATAACACCGAATCAGACTGATGATATTTTTAGATTCTGTGATCTCTTATAATAATATTCAAATATTATTTTGATGATTCCTAAGCGTTGCTCAAATATTTTAGACATGAAAATATTTAAGAGCCATGTTATGTTTATTTTAAAATAAAAGATTCCCTTTTAACAAAATATACTTTTATTTAATAGATAACTTGTTTTGAACGGAAAATATTAGCGTGCGTAAGACGGATGGAGCACTACGTATGTCGGGAGGAAATAGGGGGGTTATATCCACGTTACACTCTCTACAAATAACCTACTTGTAACCTACAAATAAGTTTCGCGCTTCTGTAGTTTCGATAGGTACAGGTAAGTTACAGAGATGTTACAAGAGAGTATAATGCAGATATAACCCCCATGTACCCTCTGAATAACCTTTGACGTACGCAGCAGTACATACGTCTTACGTACGCAAATATTTTCCGTTTTGCAAAGCTCATTTATAAATTTCTTTTTTTTTTCTCAAAAGGAGAGCTCAAAGATGATATGCACGCAATCGAAGTGTTAAGAAATTATTTTTTATTGATGCTAAACTTCTTTTTTAATTTTTAATATTTTAGTTTAATTAATAGGCATAATTTTTTTTTAGTTTATTCAAATCATGATAGTCGAGTAGTCTTAGATTATTTATGGGATATAGCGAAATATGTTAGTTCAGACATAGCAAGCTAAGTAGATGTAACCTAGCTCAAGGTGGTATCTAGTACTAGTTCACAATGACTATTGTTGTTTGTTTAAAGTGAAGAACCATTGGCTTGAACTTTTTCATTGCTGAATTTAGATATGAGTTAGACTATGAACACAATGTGGCTGAGAAGAAATTGATGATAAGAAAGAAAAGAAAGCTTGTTTATGTACTTGTGCTAAAAATTTTGTGGCGGTAGATTAATGCATTATTGTCTCAGCATTGCGTGAGAATTCAGAACACACTCAGGTAAAAAAAATAAATAGTAATGATACCAGAAGTTTTTGTGTAGAAAACCTATAAAGAAAAAAAAAACATGGGGTTTTGTTTGATAGTAAGAATCCAATATAGGTTGATGATTACAGAGACCACTTGTCCCATAGACGGAAATAATTACTAGGTTTTCAAAGTTATAATGTCGACTGACAACATCGATCAGTGGTGGTCGGTGGTGATTGGTGGTGATCGATGAAGGTCAACGGTGATTGATGACGGTCGATGGCGGTTGACGACGATAGTAGTGTTCAATGACGTTCAATAGTTGTTGGCAACGGTCAGCAAAGGTCGATAGTGATCAACGGATATCGATGGTCGTTGGCGATGGATAACGGTGATCGACGGGTGTCGAAGACGATCGAAGGTGGTCGAAGAAAGTTAGTAGTGGTCGGCGACGACCGTCAATAGTTGACAATGCTAGAGGTGGAGGTAAATTTTAATTCATTCTCAAAACTTAAGTTTTCTCTCACGTCTCAAGCTTCGCCTCTTATGAGAGGAGTTGGACTTTATTTATAGTCTTCTGAGTGTAATTAATGCAAAAAATATGAGCCACTTTGATTGGATGGTCCATAGAGCTTCATTTGATCCGACGACGTTTGATGAATATTTGAGTGTCTTAACAATGTTGAAATTGAACAATCTTCACCTCGTTGCATTCGTCTTATCGAACCACTTGATTCAACTATACGTTTGCTTTGAAAAACTTGATTTGACTCAGATTGGACTAATTTTTGTAACATTGGGTTGTTTTTGTCGAGTCTATCAATTAGACAATAAGTTAGTAACAATGATTACCACACGACATTGGTCAACTTTTTATCATTATGATTTTATTTTTTTAAATAAAAATATCTAAAAAAATTATTAAAACCGTTAATTCCTGTTCTTAAAAAAAATATATTACTTCTTGCTTCGGTTCTGAAACGTAATTGCTCTGCCACTGCCAATTTTAATAAGACAATAAATAGTTTAAATATTGAAAAATTTTGAAGTTGGGGGTGTAGCTCATATGGTAGAGCGCTCGCTTCGCATGCGAGAGGCACGGGGTTCGATTCCCCGCACCTCCAATTCAGTGCATTATTTTTTTTCCTAATAAAATAAAAGGACGTTGCAGTTTCTTGAATTTTTAGCTTTATAAAAGAAGGAATATTAAAACACTGAATTATTATTATTTTTTTTTCCGAGTTGACCAAGATGGTTATATTTCTTTTTTTTTTCATTTTTTTTCAAAAAAATACAGTGAGAATCTCCATTTTGCAATTTGAGATGGCTAAATGCCGTGCTGCAAAAATCTAATCTTTCTAAAAAATTATAATAACCACCATAACTAGGGCCGTCAAAACGGCTTGTTGTTCGCTAACAGCTCGTGTTCGGCTCGTTAATTTTGTTCGATAAGTTAACGAGCCGAACACGAACTAAGATGTGTTCGTTCGTGTTCAGCTCGTTTTTTGCTCGAAATACTATTGTAGCTGAACAAAGATTTATAATTTGCTTGTGTTCAGCTCATTAAGCAAACAAGCCGAACACAAACACACTTTTTGAGCTCGAAATATAAACGAGCCGAACAGGATCGAGTCGTGTCGGCTCATTTACACCCCTAACCATAACTTATGGATCAATAATTTCTAAACCCTAAACTCTAAACCAAACTATTGTAGCTGCCGCAAAAATAAGAAAAACCTAAATCTCAAAATTTATTTGGGCCATTTATATACATACCACCCAATTCTTATGTATTTACATTTCAAACATAAGACTTTATCTTTTATATTTATACAACTTAAATGCTTCATATCATACAAAGAAAACCACCTTTTTTAACTTTCAAAAAGAGTGATACACAATTTCACGCATAAAGAAGAAAAAAAATTGCGTACTTAAGACGCACACAGAGCTGTGTACGTCAACAACCTACAAATAGATTACAGGGAGGGTATTGGAGGGTTATATCTGCATTATACCCCCTATAACCTACTGTAACCTACAAATATATGAAAATAGAAGTGCAGAACTTACTAAAAGGTAAAAATAAGTTACATGGAGGTTACGAAACGGTTATAACCTCTCAATACCCTCTCTATAACCTATTTGAGTTTATATATGTAAATCTTTCAATTTATTTTCAAAAATTATTTTAAAAAATATAACAAAATTTCTAACAGTGAAAAAGAAAAATATTAATAAACCTCCACAAACAAGATTTTCAAAAATAAGACTTATATTAAAGATTAGGAGCATGTTTCACGCATGAGAAGAAACACAGCCTATTGAGGAGGAGACAGAAGAGTGTTTGTTCAGTATGTAGGCACAGAGGGATCAGCCTTCAGAGCATATGCATGAATTCCACCTGACACGTTAAACACCCGCTTGAATCCCTACAAAATTATTACAAATAATTAAAAAAAATTAAAAGAAAAATATAATTAATTAAGGATTAAAAGAGGTTTTATGATAGGACAAAGTTAATTCTTTTACACATCCTCATCCACATGAATTTCACGCTATAGTTTGGAATGAAGTGTCAAAATAGTCCCGAGAGTGTTTATATGAGGTTATAGAAAAACCCGATAATGAGAAAAAATCACAAATTCACACCATACCGAGAGATGTATTATGAAGAAAATAAGAAGAATTGCATAAATGAAACCACGCTCAAACCTGTCCACACTTCGGAACACTTCATAAAGCTCCTCTCGTCTTCTTTGCACAATAAAAATTGAAATTCAATACACTTCAGTTGGCAAAACCGGAACTTCAAGCGGAGAATTGCTGAAATTCAGTTAATGGCTCGAGGTGCCACGATGGTAGCGCAACGACACTTCGAAGGGGCGTTGGGGGCTTTGACTTGCTTATAGAAAAAAAATCATTTTTCTTTTCCAAAATAAAAGAAAAAATCCTTTTGGGAACACCTCCCATGAGCGTTGACAAACTCACCAACAAGCTTAATCGATAAAATTGAGCTTCCGGTGAATAATTGATTGACACAATCAAACTGAAAATAATAGCACCAGACCCTTTAAATTTGGCTGAAATAATCTTCCTTTCAGACTATTTCAATCCATATTTTAGTATGAGGACTAAATTGACACTTTCATAAACCTAAGAACTAAAATGACTCGTGCAAAGAGTCGGAAACTATTTTGACACTTTTCTCATATGGTATAGTTAGAATAATAAGCATACAATTCATCTTCTTAGTTAGGGTGGAGATTAGAAGATAAAATTGCAATTTTATCTTTGTTTATAATTACACCTGACATTTCATTCAAATGTAAGACTCATTTTTGAAATACAAAGAGAACGGGCTACGCAAACTCAGTTGCATATCAATTTCATTCATATCACATAAAAAATATCACTTTTTTAACTAAAAAAGAAGTGTNTACAAATAATTAAAAAAAATTAAAAGAAAAATATAATTAATTAAGGATTAAAAGAGGTTTTATGATAGGACATAGTTAATTCTTTTACACATCCACATCCACATGAATTTCACGCTATAGTTTGGTATGAAGTGTCAAAATAGTCCCGAGAGTGTTTATATGAGGTTATAGAAAAACCCGAGAATGAGAAAAAGTCCCAAGAGATGTACTATGAAGAAAATAAGGAGAATTGCACAAATGAAACCACACTCAAACCTGTCCACACTTTGGAACACTTCAGAATGCTCCTCTCGTCCCCTTTGCACAATAAAAATTGAAATTCAATACACATTAGTTGGCAAAACCGAAACTTTAAGTGGAGAATTGCTGAAATTCGATTAATGGCTCGAGGTGCCACGATAGTAGCGCAATGACGCCTCGAAGGGGCGTTGGGGGCTCTGACTTCTGAGCATTGCAATGTCGTGCTCTAGGTTTTTGAAGCTAGATCAGGCGCAACTACACTATCATTCGGGCGTTGGAACACTGCTAGCTCGACACTGCTTATAGAAAAAAATTCATTTTTTTTTTCCAAATTGAAAAAAAAATCCTTTTGGGAACACCTCCCATGAGCCTTGACAAACTCACTGACAAGCTTAATCGATGAAATTGAGCTTCCAGTGAATCATTGATTGACACAATCAAATTGAAAATAATAGCACCAGACTCTTTAAATTTGGCTGAAATAATCTTCCGTTCAGACCATTTCAATCCATATTTTAGTATCAGGACTAAATTGACACTTTCATAAACATAAGAACTAAAATGACTCGTGCAAAGAGTCAGAAACTATTTTGACACTTTTCTCATATGGTATGGTTAGAATAATAAGCATACATGTCATCTTCTTAGTTAGGGTGGAGATTAGAAGATAAAAATGCAATTCNGTGAAATATGAGCTCAAAAATGATTTTGTATTATTATTATTTTAGTTGAAAATTTAGGCGCACAATAAAATAATATTTTTCATTCACATAACACCGAATCAGACTGATTATATTTTTAGATTCTGTGATCTTTTATAATAATATTCAAATATTATTTTGATGATTCCTAAGCGTTGCTCAAATATTTTAAACATGAAAATATTTAAAAGCCATGTTATGTATATTTTAAAATAAAAGATTCCTTATTGACCCTTTTAACAACATATACTTTTATTTAATAGATAACTTCTTTTGAGGGAAAAATATTTACGTGTGTAAGACGCAATGCGTACGTCGGGAGGATATATGGGGTTATATCTGCGTTATATCCTCTACAAATAACCCACCTATAACCTACAAATATGTTCTTAGCTTCTGTAGTTTCAGTAGTTACATGTCAGTTACAGAGATGTTACAAGAGGGTATAATGCGGATATAATCTCCTGTACCCTCTGAATAACATTTAAAATACGCAGCGCTGCGTACGTCTTACGTACGCAAATATTTTCCATTTTGAATAGCTCATTTATAAATTTCTTTTTTTTTTCTCAAAAAAGAGCTCAAAGCACGCAATCAAAGTGTTAAGACATTTTGATTAATGCTAAACTTCTTTTTTTTTTTTAATATTTGAGTTTAATTAATAGGCATATTTTTTTTTTAGTTTATTCAAATCATGATAGTTGAGTAGTCTTAGATTATTTATGGGATATAGTGAAATATGTTAGTTCAGACATAGCAAGCTAAGTAGATGTAACCTAGCTCAAGGTATTATCAAGTACTAGTTCACAATGACTATTGTTGTTTGTTTAAAGTGAAGAAGCATTGGCTTGAACTTTTTCATTGCTGAATTTAGATATGAGTTAGACTATGAACACAATGTGGCTGAGAAGAAATTGATGGTACGAAAAAAAAAGAAAGCTTGTTTATGTACTTGTGCTAAAAATTTTGTGGCGGTAGATTAATGAATTATTGTCTCAGCATTATGTGAGAATTCAGAACACACTCATGTCAAAAAAAAATAGTAATGATACCAGAAGTTTTTGTGTAGAAAACCTGTAAAGAAAAAAAAAACATGGGGTTTGGTTTGATAGTAAGAATCCAATATAGGTTGATGATTACAGAGACCACTTGTCCCATAGACGGAAATGATTACTAGGTTTTCAAAGTTATAATGTCGACTGACAACATGGATCAGTGGTGGTCGGTGGTGATTGGTGGTGATCGATGACGGTCAGCGGTGGTTGACGACGGTCGATGGCGGTTGACGACGATAGTAGTGTTCAATGACGTTCAATAGTTGTTGGCAACGGTCAGCAGAGGTCGACAGTGATCAACGGATATCGATGGTGGTTGGCGATGGATAACGGTGATCGACGGGTGTCGAAGATGATCGAAGGTGGTCGACGAAAGTTAGTACTGGTCGACGACGACCGACAATAATTGACAGTACGAGAGGTGGAGATAAATTTTAATTCCTTCTCAAAACTTAAGTTTTCTCTCACGTCTCAAGCTTCGCCTCTTATGAGAGGAGTTGGACTCTATTTATAGTTTTCTAAGTGTAATTAATGCAAAAAATATGAGCCACTTTGATTAGATGGTCCATAGAGCTTCATTTGATCTCACGACGTTTGATGAACATTTGAGTGCCTTAACAATGTTGAAATTGAACAATCTTCACCTCGTTGCATTCCTCTTATCGAACCACTTGATTCAACTATATGTTTGCTTTGAAAAAACTTTCAAGAGTGGTTTAATGATTTGATCTGAGCTTGATTTGACTCAGATTGGACTAATTTTTGTAACATTGGGTTGTTCTTGTCGAGTCTATCAATTAGACAATAAGTTAGTAACAATGATTACCACACGACAGTGGTCAACTTTTTATCATTATGATTTTTTTTTTTATATAAATATATCTAAAAAAATTATTAAAACTGTTAATTACTGTTCTTTAAAAAAAAATGTTACTTTTTGCTTCGGTTCTGACACTTTATTATTGCTTGGTGAGTGCCAATTTAAATAAGACAATAAATAATTTAAATATTCAATAATGTTGAAATTGGGGGTGTAGCTCATATGGTAGAGCGCTCGCTTCGCATGCGAGAGGCACGGGGTTCGATTCCCCGCACCTCCAATTCATTAGTATTATTTTTTCGCCTAATAAAATAAAAGGACGTTATAAAAGAAGGAATATTAAAACACTGAATTATTATTATTTTTTCCGAGTTGACCAAGATGGTTATATTTCCTTTTTTTTTTTCATTTTTTTTCAAAAAAATACAGTGAGAATCTCCATTTTGCAATTTGAGATGGCTAAATGCCGTGCTGCAAAAAACTAATCTTTCTAAAAAATTATAATAACCACCATAACTAGGGCTGTCAAAACGGTTTGTTGTTCGCGAACAGCTCGTGTTCGGCTCGTTAATTTTATTCGATAAGTTAACGAGCCGAACACGAACTAAGATGTGTTCGTTTGTGTTCGGCTCGTTTTTTGCTCGAAATACTATTGTAGCTGAACAAAGATTTATAATTTGCTCGTGTTCAGCTCATTAAGCAAACAAGCCGAACACAAACACACTTTTTGAGCTCGAAATATAAACGAGCCGAATAGGAGCGAGTCGTGTTCGGCTCATTTACACCCCTAACCATAACTTATGGATCAATATTTTCTAAACCCTAAACTCTAAACCTCAAGGAAACATTTTCAAACTATTGTAGCTGCGGCAAAAATAAGAAAAAACCTAAATCTCAAAATTTATTTGGGCCATTTATATACTTACCACCCAATTCTTATGTATTTAGATTTCAAACATAAGACTTTATCTTTTATATTTATACCACGTAAATGCTTCATATCATACAAAGAAAACCACCAATTTTAACTTTCATAAAGAGTGATGCACAATTTCAAGCATGAAGAGGACAAAAAATTACGTGCTTAAGAAACACACAAAGCTGCGTACATCAGTAACCTACAAATATGTTACATGGAGGGTATTGGAGGGTTATATCCGCGTTATACCCTCTGTAACCTCCCTGTAACCTACTGTAACCTACAAATATATGAAAACAGAAGTACGAAACTTACTAGAAGGAACAAACAGGTTACAAGGAGGTTACAGAGGGTATAACACGGTTATAACCTCCCAATACTCTTCCTATAACCTATTTGAGTTTATATATGTAAATCTTTCAATTTATTTTCAAAAATCATTTTAAAAATTATAACAAAATTTCTAACAGTGAAAATATATATATATATATACAAACCTCCACAAACAAGATTTTCAAAAATAAGACTTATATTAAAGATTAGGAGCATGTTTCACGCATGAGAAGAAACACAGCCTATTGAGGAGGAGACAGAAGAGTGTTTGTTCAGTATGTAGGCACAGAGGGATCAGCCTTCAGAGCATATGCATGAATTCCACCTGACACGTTAAACACCCGCTTGAATCCCTACAAAATTATTACAAATAATTCAAAAACAATTAAAAGAAAAATATAATTAATTAAGGATTAAAAGAGGTTTTATAATAAAACATAGTTAATTCTTTTACACATCCACATCCACATGAATTTCACTCTATAGTTTGGTATGAAGTGTCAAAATAGTCCCCAGAGTGTTTATATGAGGCTATAGAAAAATCCGAAAATGAGAAAAAATCATAAATCCACACCATACCGAGAGATGTATTATGAAGAAAATAAGAATAATTGAATAAATGAAACCACGCTCAAACCTGTCCACACTTCGGAACACTTCAGAATGCTCCTCTCGCCTCCTTTGCACAATAAAAATTGAAATTCAATACACTTCAGTTGGCAAAACCGAAACTTTAAGTGGAGAAATGCTGAAATTCGATTAATGGCTCGAGGTGCCACGATAGTAGCGCAACGACGCCTCGAAGGGGCGTTGGGGGCTCTGACTTCTGAGCATTGCAGTCGTGTTCTAGGTTTTTGAAGCTAGACCAGACGCAACGACACTATCATTCGGGCGTTGGAACACTGCTAGCTCGACACTGCTTATAGAAAAAATTCATTTTTCTTTTCCAAAATGAAAAAAAAAATCCTTTTGGGAACACCTCCCATGAGACTCGACAAACTCACTGACAAGCTTAATCGATGAAATTGAGCTTCCGGTGAATAATTGATTGACACAATCAAACTGAAAATAATAGAACTAGACTCTTTAAATTTGGCTGAAACAATCTTCCGTTCAGACTATTTCAATCCATATTTTAGTATGAGAACTAAATTGACACTTTCATAAACCTAAGAACTAAAATGATTTGTGCAAGGAGTCAGAGACTATTTTGACACTTTTCTCATATGGTATGGTTAGAATAATACAAATACAAGTCATATTCTTAGTTAGGGTGAAGATTAGAAGATAAAAATGCAATTTTATCTTTGTTTATAATTACACATGACATTTCATTCGAATGTAAGACTCATTTTTGAAATACAAAGAGAACGGGCTGCGCAAACTTAGTTGCATATCAATTTCATTCATATCACATCAAAAATATCATCATCTTAACTAAAAAAAAAAGTGAAATAAACCTATTCATTCATATTAATGGCAGCATGTATGTAAAAAATGAAGCTTAGGTGTTAGATATTTAAATACATAAGAATCGAGTGTTATGCCTGTAAATCTTTACAACAACAACAACAAAAAAAATAAAAATAAAAATAAAAAAATAAAAAATAAAAAATAAAAACTAAAAACTAAAAACAATTTAGATAGGCATTATTTCTTTAACTTGTGCATGTGATAATCAAAATAGTAAATTTAAGGAATTTAAGAAAAGTAAAATTAATATCAACAAATTTCTCATTTTCTAAACCCTGATTTCAAAAGAACACAGAAAGTATCAGAAGAAGAGCAAAACAATTATACAGATCTCCACAGCTTAGAGCAGAATCAAGCAAGAACATTCTGAAGATCATGAGAAGTAACAATGGCCTATAATAATATTAAATAAAATAATTAATTTAGAAAAAAAAAAATAGCTTTACCTGTGTCTGCAACCACTTCGCAACCTGCAAGGATCTGGCGCCATGGTGACACTGGCAAAAGCAAAAAAGAGCGATGCAATTTTAGAGAAAGTGCGAAGTGTTTTGGTAAATAGGCGAAACCTATTCAAATACAAAGANCAAGCAAGAACATTCTGAAGATCATGAGAAGTAACAATGGCCTATAATAATATTAAATAAAATAATTATTTTACAAAAAAAAAAAAAAGCTTTACCTGTGTCTGCAACCACTTCGCAACCTGCAACGATCTGGCGCCATGGTGACACTGGCAAAAGCAAAAAAGAGCGATGCAATTTTAGAGAAAGTTCGAAGTGTTTTGGTAAATAAGCGAAACCTATTCAAATACAAAGAGAGAAAGAGAATAGAACATAAAAGAAAGAAGTAAAATTTATAAAAAAATCACACAATCCATAAGTATTTACATATCTAACACCAAAATTTTTGTACGTAATATTTACATGCATAACACTTAATTCTTATGTATTAACATATTTAACACNAAAAAGAGCGATGCAATTTTAGAGAAAGTGCGAAGTGTTTTGGTAAATAGGCGAAACCTATTCAAATACAAAGAGAGAAAGAGAACAGAACATAAAAGAAAGAAGGAAAAGTTATAAACAAATCACACAATCCGTAAGTATTTACATATCTACACCTAATTTTTTGTATGTAAGATTTACATACATAACACTTAATTCTTATGTATTAACATATTTAACANGAACATAAAAGAAAGAAGGAAAAGTTATAAACAAATCACACAATCCGTAAGTATTTACATATCTACACCTAAATTTTTGTATGTAAGATTTACATACATAACACTTAATTCTTATGAATTAACATATTTAACACCAAAGCTTTAATTTTTACATATATGCCACCTTCCCTATACATGAAAATGTGTATTTCACTTTTAAAAAACTAAAAAATTTGGTATTTTTTATGCGATATCAAAGATTTGGGTGTTATAAATGTAAAAAAGTAGAGTTTTGGTGTTAGATATGTAAATATAGGTATGCATGCAAATGCCCCTTTTTATAATTATATTTATAACACAATGGAGTTATAAATTTATGCATGAGAAGAAGTATTTCATTTTTAAGGTAAGTAATAGTGGAATATTTTATGTCATATTAAAGATTTTAGTGTTGGGTGTTAGATATGTAAATATATAAGGATTCTGTGGGATGCATGTAGANGATATCAAAGATTTGGGTGTTATAAATGTAAAAAAGTAGAGTTTTGGTGTTAGATATGTAAATATAGGTATGTATGCAAATGCCCCTTTTTATAATTATATTTATAACACATTGGAGTTATAAATTTATGCATGAGAAGAAGTATTTCATTTTTAAAAGGTAAGTAATAGTGTAATATTTTTATGTCATATTAAAGATTTTAGTGTTGGGTGTTAAATATGTAAATATATAAGGATTCTGTGGGATGCATGTAGCTGTCCTAAAAAAGTGGTATGCAGGTAGAATAAAATTTGGAGCATTTACATACATACCACCAAGTTCTTACGTATTTACACATCAGGCACCTGAACTTCGATTTTCACATTTATACCACCCAAATCTTTCATATCACATAAAAAATACTACTATTTTAACTCTTAAAAAGTGAAATACCCTTTTCATGCATAAGAAAAGGTGGTATATATGTAAAAATTGATGTTTAGCTGTTAGATATGTAAATACATAAGAATTAAACGAAAAGCATGTAAATCTTCCCTAAAATTTAAACTACACAGCTTAACAATAAGGCAGCAACTAACTGCAATGACACCTATAGAGAAAAAGTTGGCCCTACGAAGGATACAAAACCAGTGCTGATGTATTTACACTATAAAAAACTATACAATATGGCATAAGATATAATATGAGGAAATTTACATACATACCACACAACTCTTATGTATTNAAATTTGGAGCATTTACATACATACCACCAAGTTCTTACGTATTTACACATCAGGCACCTGAACTTCGATTTCCACATTTATACCACCCAAAATTTTCATATCACAAAAAAATACTACTATTTTAACTCTTAAATAGTAATAGTACCCTTTTCATGCATAAGAAAAGGTGGTATATATGTAAAAATTGATGTTTAGGTGTTAGATATGTAAATACATAAGAATGAAACGATAAGCATGTAAATCTTCCCTAAAATTTATACTACACAGCTTAACAATAAGGCAGCAACTAACTGCAATGATACCTGTAGAGAAAAAGTTGGCCTACGAAGGATACAAAACCAGTGCTGATGTATTTACACTATAAAAAGNTTTAGAACACATTGGAGTTATAAATTTATGCATGAGAAGAAGTATTTCATTTTTAAAAGGTAAGTAATAGTGGAATATTTTTATGTCATATTAAAAATTTTAGTGTTGGGTGTTAGATATGTAAATATACAAGGATTCTGTGGGATGCATGTAGATGTCCTAAAAAGGTGGTATGCACGTAGAATAAAATTTGGAGCATTTACATACATACCACCACGTTCTTAAGTATTTACGCATCAGGCACCTGAACTTCGATTTTCACATTTATACCACCCAAATCTTTCATATCACATCAAAAATACTACTATTTTAACTCTTAAAAAGTGAAATACCCTTTTCATGCATAAGAAAAGGTGGTATATATGTATAAATTGATGTTTAGGTGTTAGATATGTAAATACATAAGAATTAAACGATAAGCATGTAAATCTTCCCTAAAATTTATACTACACAGCTTAACAATAAGGCAGCAACTAACTGCAATGATACCTATAGAGAAAAAGTTGACCCTACGAAGGATACAAAACCAGTGCTAATGTATTTACACTATAAAAAACTATACAATATGGCATAAGATACAATATGAGGAAATTTACATACATACCACACAATTCTTATGTATTTACATAGCAGACACCCAAAGTTTGATATTTACACTTATAAAACTCTGGTGTCATAAATCTCTACATGAAAAGATATATTTCACTTCTAAAACAATAGTTTTGTGATATTTTTTATGTGATGCCAAGAGATTAGAGTGGTATGCAAGCAAAAAATAATGTTTAGGTGTTGATATGCAAATACATAAAGAATGTGTGGTATTTATGTAAATTCCCCTACAATATAATGATGTGATTACTTATAAAGTAAGAACTAACCATCACATACGTATCCTTTTCTGGATCAAACTCATCAGTTATGACAGATCCCCATGTTCCAAACTGACGAAGAGGTAGAACCTTGAAGCCTGGAAGAGAAGCTTGAGCTCTGTCATTACAAAAGAAGGCCTCTTAATGTCTCATTAAGCACAAGACCATAATTCTGTAAAAAATCTTAAAAAATTATCTAATTAAATATCTCACACCTAAACTTTCATATTTACACACAGGGCACTCAAATTTTTAATATTATATCAAAAATAGCACAACTACAAGTTTTTTAAAGTGAAATACACTTTTTC
Organism: Phalaenopsis hybrid cultivar; assembly: GCA_002079205.1. Lineage (NCBI taxonomy): Eukaryota > Viridiplantae > Streptophyta > Magnoliopsida > Asparagales > Orchidaceae > Phalaenopsis > Phalaenopsis hybrid cultivar. The sequence continues at coordinate 35,051 of JXCR01144916.1, read as the reverse complement.
ATGCATAGATTTAAAGCACCAAAGATGATATATCACCTTATGGTTCTTTTGAAGTTTTGCTAGTAAATTGATTCCTTAAAACATAATTTTTAAAAGGGGGAATTTACATACATACCACACAATTCTTATATATTTATATATCTAACATCAACACTTTTATATTTACATTTATAACACCCAAAAGTTTAACATCATATAAAAAATTCCACCATCATTAACTTTGTAATATTGAAATATACCATTTCATGCATAGGTTTAAGATAAAAAAGTGAAATAAGTATAAATATCAAATTTTAGGTGTTAGATATTTAATTACAAGAGAATTGTGGTATGTATGTAAATTTCTCTTTTTAGAATGCAGTAATGTGTAAGAAGGTCAATAAGAAAAGTTAACATACACTTCCTCGTGTTCGCGGACATCGATCAATTGAGCTTCGTGAATAAATTTGGGATCTTGCATTTTCGAATGTAGATCCACCGGTTCAATATCTCCCAGCATAGATTCTTCCCTAGAGACGGTGGAACGCACAGAGCATATAGATTCTAAATAGTCATTTGGGAACACATTCGTATTTTATTTATTTTTTGTTTTGCTTTGTTTATGTTTTTATTTAAAATGAAACATATTTGGTATGCTATAACATGCTTGAATATTTTTACAAACATTCAAAATAACTCTTAAATGCTTTGAGTGCTTTTAAAAATAAATTAATTTATTTTTTAAAATTAAAAATACACTAAAAAAATATATTTTCAAAATAAAAGCAAAAAATAAAAGCGATCCCAAATAAGGCCGAAGTAGAACATTGTGCTGGTTGTGACGGTTATGACACATACCTCTCAGAGAGCACTTCCAAAAGGTGCCACCCAAATTCAGTTTTACATCGCACAACTTTATTCAAAGATGCATCGAAGGCTGCTTTTTCAAACTCCGGCACCTAGCAAGAATTACAATACTTATTCGACAAATGATTCGAGAAAAATATCATCAAGGATAACATAACAAATACAATACTTCGGCCTCAAGTAGAACAATGTTGCTTAGGACTCCAACCGAAATAATTATGTTATACTAAACACAGCATAAAGGTAAATAGAATCTGTTATTTCATTATTTTCATTACTAGACCGCGGCGTGAAAACATGATAACATAACAAATACACCAAAATTCAAATCATGTAGCATAAGAGGGTCATATTTTTAAATATGAAATTCGACATAAAAGCAGATATGATACAAGCCATTATTTTATAATGTTGCAGCATTTCGCCATATTAGTGAAGTAAAAAGTCTAAAAGGATGATATGAGAAGCGGAAATATAACGAGGCATTTACATACATACATGCACGACTCAAATCTTTAACTGACATCAAAAATACTATCATCAATACCTTTTAAAAAGTAAAATACATATTTTCATGTATAGGTTTATGACACCAAAGTATTAGAAGTGTAAATATCAAACATCAGGTGTTAAATATGTAAAAACATAAGAATGATGTGGTGTGCATGTAATATTTCCCAAATATAATTTGTAAGTTTACAGAGATAGACATTCAACGAAGCTAAAATTTGGACAGCTGCCACGGTATACCAATTGCCCTCTGCGAACCCAACCAAGCATCCCACCATTATCTTTTGAAGGGCAAATTGAATATTCCACAGCCAAATCACTCAAATCCTCACCTGAAAAAATGAATTTCATTAGCTTCAGGGGACTTAAACACGGGATATATATCGATTGCCGATAAATGTTTAGATAATAAAACATGAGCTATCAACAAGAGCACCATTTCTTCCAATGTAAAAATAAAAAAATAGATCAATAAAGAATGCTAATACAACAAAGTAACAAGGCTATTATATATTTCAAACTGTTTCAATTTCCCGTAGATCGTGAAAAAGATAACATGGCGCTGTTATGTCTATGCTTAGTCCAAGGGCAAGTTCGTCTTTGTATGCCAAAGGGTAATTTAGCCCTTTATTATTACTATTGTTGAGTATAAATAGGGTTATTATGTTTAGGGTTAGGTTTATGCATGTGATTGAGCTGTGAATCTTAGGTTTATGTTTTAGGAGAGATTTCCTACCTCTCAAATTGTAGGAATTGGGAGAGATCGCCTACCTCTCGAATCTTAGGTGCTTATCCTTCAATTTCTCGTTGAGTTGTTTGATTTAGTGAAAAAAATATAGTGTTTGTCCAAATTATTCTGGAAAAGCGTGCCGATTTTGAGGTCGGATCGTATCAGGCGCCAACACAAAAAACATCGTCAATTTAAGCATCAAAGATGAAGCTTGGATATCCATAGCATATGAAGCATGGTTTGGCCATTTTATCTCTGAATGCACTCTTTGTTCATGTCATTAGTTAGGATCCCAAATTTCAATCTCTTCATGTCTCTTTCTTGTCACAATTTTTTAACATTTTTAAGTCCTAAATCCTAAGAGGGTGTTTGGGTGCAGGAAGGATTTAATGTTAGTAGGATTTAGGAAATCAGGATTTATTAAATCCACCCCCTCGTTGAATTTATTAAATACGTACTTAACATGAATCGAAGGCAAAATTCAGACCATAAATCCACGGAACTTGTGTATTTTTTATGTTTGGCTGGATTTAGTAAATTTAATGAACAAATCTTGTTAACAGGGCGATACTAAACACCACGTAAAAAAAATTGAAGGCTTGGTGGTATCTTGTGTAGATTTTTTGGTGAGTGCAATTCTTTTAAGAAGCTATTGGAAAGAAGCAAGAGAAACATGCAATGGGAGAATATGCACACACATGCAATGGGAGAATATGCACACACACACACATATATAAGAAACATCCGAAACACACACACACACACACACATATATATAATATATAAGAAACATCCGAAACATACCTCGAGCAACACACACACACACACACACACACACACACACATATAATATATATAAGAAACATCCGAAACATACCTCGAGCAATCCGTTGTTGTAGCTCCAACAAAAGCTTAAGATCGTTCTCTCCAACAAGTAAATGTTGGACCAGAATCTCCTTATTCTGTCCTACACTACTACCAGCACTAAACATGACTGCCAAAGACAAAATTAAAATAAATAAATAAATAAATAACATTATAGCATGTGTACTATTTAAAAAAAACAAATAGACAAAATATAACAATATAACAACCATAATTACATGGTCAAGCCAAAATAATTACTCACGTCCATCCACAAGAACAAGAATATGAACTAAATCACTAGCAAATGTCGCACATATATACAAGCATATCACAAAAAAAATGGTATTATCCAAATCTAAGTGAAATCCATCCCACCATAAAGAGAATCCCCATATCTTTCAACCTTAGCAAATAAATCCTCTTAATATAATATAGAAATAAAAGAATTATAAAAAGAGAGAAAGAGAGACGATGAGCTAATAAGCTCTATGAATATCGAACCATCATGCTTGCATTGCATCAACATATTTCATCATGGTTTTAAGCAAAATGGTGAAATTTCACATTTATCCTAAATCAATATAATTTAAATTTTGCAACTAGTAACTACTTCTCACTTCCAACTAAAGATGTCATCATTTGTACCTCGACGACCTTCGTGCAATAACAACAACCTTCGAGCTCATATACCTCTTCATAGTGTCAATATTTGTGCAAACCCATTTATAGATTGTGATGAAGCGCTTCTCATTGGCGCTAATCATAAAGTTCCAACATAAATCTAATCACCCCATCTTCATCACCATCGACACCATTCGTAAAGCCATCCTCATAGCTTTAATCATTTAGAATAAGAGCTCCATCAAATAGAATGTTGAGTCCTTTGACCTCCATTAATCCTTTCATTATCACTAGAACATGACGAACAAAAGTAGATCACAAGAGCAGCATGGCTCAATTGATGAACACGTGGCGAACAAAAATACCAAAGAACCCTATCAAAGGAAAAAAAAAAAAAAACACTTCTCCCTCATTTAAATCAAGCATTCAACAGACAAGACCGAACAAGAATTGCTCATAAAACACAACAAGGCAACAACTTTCGATAGAAAACATCAATATTTTGCTCTCAAAAACTCACCAACCTTTGCCTTGAGACCTTGGATTGCTCTCCATTGAAGGCGCTCGGCCGGAGAGGGGGAAACGGGGAGAGATTAATGAAAATGGATTGTGTAGGGTTTTAGAAGAGATGCGTCTGATAAGGGAGGTAGGGGATGGGTTTGAAGAACCGAAGGAAGAGAAAGCTCTGCAGGAGAGCATTGAAAATCTGCTAGCCGAAACCAAAAACTGGGAGCTGGAAGGAAGATTTGGAGCTCTGAGCTTGAACATTGCCTTCTCCCTCTCTCAAGCAAGCGGCTTACTTGGGACATTTTTTAACATAAAAGAAAATTGTGTAAATTCCCACTCAATTATGATAAATTTGTATAAAATAAATATTGTCATTGATATTTATGCAAACTTTATCTCAACATAAATGACATGATATTTAATTTACTCAAATTTAAACATTTTTATATGATTAAATTCAATGAAATCGGTTCAAATTAAATTCAAAATTTAAAATGATAATTTCTTTTAATTTTTTTATAAGTACTATAGATTATTCATCAATTGAGTATTAACATGCAGACCACCTAATTTCTAAGTATTTACATATACGACAACCAAATTTTGCACTTTACATTTATACCACTAAACCTTCATATAGCATAAAAATATCATTATTTTACCCATCTTTAAAAAAAATACACACATCTTCTGTTCTTGCATATAGAAGGTGNTTTACATTTCAAACATAAGACTTTATCTTTTATATTTATACCACGTAAATGCTTCATATCATACAAAGAAAAGCACCATTTTTAACTTTCAAAAAGAGTGATAGACAATTTCACGCATAAAGAAGAAAAAAAATTGCGTACTTAAGACGCAGACAGAGCTGCGTACGTCAACAACCTACAAATAGATTACAGGGAGGGTATTGGAGGGTTATATCCGCATTATACCTCTTGTAACCTACTGTAACCTATAAATATATGAAAATAGAAGTGCGGAACTTACTAGAAAGTACAAGTAAGTTACATGGAAGTTACGGAGAGTATAACACGGTTATAACCTCTCAATACCCTCTCTATAACCTATTTGAGTTTATATATGTAAATCTTTCAATTTATTTTCAAAAATTATTTTTAAAAAAAATATTTTAAAAAATATAACAAAATTTCTAACAGTGAAAAAGAAAAATATATATAAACCTCCACAAACAAGATTTTCAAAAATAAGACTTATATTAAAGATTAGGAGCATGTTTCACGCATGAGAAGAAACACAGCCTATTGAGGAGGAGACAGAAGAGTGTTTGTTCAGTATGTAGGCACAGAGGGATCAGCCTTCAGAGCATATGCATGAATTCCACCTGACACGTTAAACACCCGCTTGAATCCCTACAAAATTATTACAAATAATTAAAAAAAATTAAAAGAAAAATATAATTAATTAAGGATTAAAAGAGGTTTTATGATAGGACAAAGTTAATTCTTTTACACATCCTCATCCACATGAATTTCACGCTATAGTTTGGAATGAAGTGTCAAAATAGTCCCGAGAGTGTTTATATGAGGTTATAGAAAAACCCGATAATGAGAAAAAATCACAAATTCACACCATACCGAGAGATGTATTATGAAGAAAATAAGAAGAATTGCATAAATGAAACCACGCTCAAACCTGTCCACACTTCGGAACACTTCATAAAGCTCCTCTCGTCTTCTTTGCACAATAAAAATTGAAATTCAATACACTTCAGTTGGCAAAACCGGAACTTCAAGCGGAGAATTGCTGAAATTCAGTTAATGGCTCGAGGTGCCACGATGGTAGCGCAACGACACTTCGAAGGGGCGTTGGGGGCTTTGACTTGCTTATAGAAAAAAAATCATTTTTCTTTTCCAAAATAAAAGAAAAAATCCTTTTGGGAACACCTCCCATGAGCGTTGACAAACTCACCAACAAGCTTAATCGATAAAATTGAGCTTCCGGTGAATAATTGATTGACACAATCAAACTGAAAATAATAGCACCAGACCCTTTAAATTTGGCTGAAATAATCTTCCTTTCAGACTATTTCAATCCATATTTTAGTATGAGGACTAAATTGACACTTTCATAAACCTAAGAACTAAAATGACTCGTGCAAAGAGTCGGAAACTATTTTGACACTTTTCTCATATGGTATAGTTAGAATAATAAGCATACAATTCATCTTCTTAGTTAGGGTGGAGATTAGAAGATAAAATTGCAATTTTATCTTTGTTTATAATTACACCTGACATTTCATTCAAATGTAAGACTCATTTTTGAAATACAAAGAGAACGGGCTACGCAAACTCAGTTGCATATCAATTTCATTCATATCACATAAAAAATATCACTTTTTTAACTAAAAAAGAAGTGTAAAAAAAAGTGAAATATTTATGGTGGTATTATGTAAAAAAATGAAGCTAATGTGCTAGATATGTAAATACGTAAAGGTAAATCTTCACAAAAACAACAAAAAAAAAAAAAAAAAAAACCAAAAACAAGATTGAAGAGCAAACAGTCATACAGATCTCCATAACTTAGAGCAGAATCAAGCAAGAACATTCTGAAGATCATGAGAAGTAACAATGGCCTATAATAATATTAAATAAAATAATTAATTTAGAAAAAAAAAAATAGCTTTACCTGTGTCTGCAACCACTTCGCAACCTGCAAGGATCTGGCGCCATGGTGACACTGGCAAAAGCAAAAAAGAGCGATGCAATTTTAGAGAAAGTGCGAAGTGTTTTGGTAAATAGGCGAAACCTATTCAAATACAAACAGAACATAAAAGAAAGAAGGAAAAGTTATAAACAAATCACACAATCCGTAAGTATTTACATATCTACACCTAATTTTTTGTATGTAAGATTTACATACATAACACTTAATTCTTATGTATTAACATATTTAACACTAAGCTTTAATTTTTACATATATGCCACCTTCCCTATACATGAAAATGTGTATTTCACTTTTAAAAAACTAAAAAAATTGGTATTTTTTATGTGATATCAAAGATTTGGGTGTTATAAATGTAAAAAAGTAGAGTTTTGGTGTTAGATATGTAAATATAGGTATGCATGCAAATGCCCCTTTTTATAATTATATTTATAACACAATGGAGTTATAAATTTATGCATGAGAAGAAGTATTTCATTTTTAAGGTAAGTAATAGTGGAATATTTTATGTCATATTAAAGATTTTAGTGTTGGGTGTTAAATATGTAAATATATAAGGATTCTGTGGGATGCATGTAGATGTCCTAAAAAAGTGGTATGCAGGTAGAATAAAATTTGGAGCATTTACATACATACCACCAAGTTCTTACGTATTTACACATCAGGCACCTGAACTTCGATTTCCACATTTATACCACCCAAAATTTTCATATCACAAAAAAATACTACTATTTTAACTCTTAAATAGTAATAGTACCCTTTTCATGCATAAGAAAAGGTGGTATATATGTAAAAATTGATGTTTAGGTGTTAGATATGTAAATACATAAGAATGAAACGATAAGCATGTAAATCTTCCCTAAAATTTATACTACACAGCTTAACAATAAGGCAGCAACTAACTGCAATGATACCTGTAGAGAAAAAGTTGGCCTACGAAGGATACAAAACCAGTGCTGATGTATTTACACTATAAAAAGCTATACAATATGGCATAAGATACAATATGAGGAAATTTACATACATACCACACAATTCTTATGTATTTACATATCAGACACCCAAAGTTTGATATTTACACTTATAAAACTCTGGTGTCATAAATCTCTACATGAAAAGATATATTTCACTTCTAAAACGATAGTTTTGTGATATTTTTTATGTGATGTCAAGAGATTAGAGTGGTATGCAAGCAAAAAATAATGTTTAGGTGTTGATATGTAAAAACAATAAAGAATGTGTGGTATTTATGTAAATTCCCCTACAATATAATGATGTGATTACTTATAAAGTAAGAACTAACCATCACATACGTATCCTTTTCTGGATCAAACTCATCAGTTATGACAGATCCCCATGTTCCAAACTGACGAAGAGGCAGAACCTTGAAGCCTGGTAGAGAAGCTTGAGCTCTGTCATTACAAAAGAAGGCCTTTTTAACAGTTAATGTCTCATTAAGCACAAGACCATAATTCCGTAAAAAATCTTAAAAAATTATCTAATTAAATATCTCACACCTAAACTTTCACATTTACACACAGGGCACTCAAATTTTCAATATTATATCAAAAATAGCACCACTACAAGTTTTTTAAAGTGAAATACACCTTTTCATGCATAGATTTAAAACACCAAAGATGATATGTCACCTTATGGTTCTTTTGAAGTTTTGCTAGTAAATTGATTCCTTAAAACATAATTTTTAAAAGGGGGTATTTACATACATACCACACAATTCTTATATATTTATATATTTCTAACATCAAAACTTTTATATTTACATCTATAACACCCAAAACTTTAACATCATATAAAAAATTCCACCATCATTAACTTTGTAAAATTGAAATATACCATTTCATGCATAGGTTTAAGATAAAAAAGTGAAATAAGTATAAATATCAAAATTTAGGTGTTAGATATTTAATTACACGAGAATCGTGGTATGTATGTAAATTTCTCTTTTTAGAATGCAGTAATGTGTAAGAAGGTCAATAAGAAAAGTTAACATACACTTCCTCGTGTTCGCGGACATCGATCAATTGAGCTTCGTGAATAAATTTGGGATCTTGCATTTTCGAATGGAGATCCACCGGTTCAATATCTTCAAGCATAGATTCTTCCCTAGAGAAGGTGAAATGCACAAAACATATAGATTCTAAATAGACAAAACAATATCTAAGAGGGTCATTTGGGATCACATTTGTATTTTATTTACTTTTTTTTTTTGCTTTGAGTGTTCTTAAACATAAATTAATTTGTTTTTTTTAAACAACAAATGCACTAAACAAATATATTTTCAAAATAAAAACAAAAAATAAAAAATAAAAAAATAAAAAATAAAATTGATCCCAAAGAAGGCCGAAGTGGATCATTGTGGTGGCTGTGACGGTCGTGCACATACCTCTCAGAGAGCACTTCCAAAAGGTGCCACCCAAATTCAGTTTTACATCGCACAACTTTATTCAAAGAAGCGTCGAAGGCTGCTTTTTCAAACTCCGGCACCTAGCAAGAATTACAATACTCATTCAACAAATGATTCAAGAAAAATATCATCAAGGATTTAATGGGAGGAAATAATAAAAAGCACCAATGGTGCTTAGGACTCCAACCGAAAGAATTATGTTGTACTAACACAACATAAAGGCAAATAGAATCTGTTATTTCATTATTTTCATTATTAGACCACTGTGTGAAAACATGATAACATAAGAAATACACCAAAATTCAAATCATGTGGCATAAGCAAGTCATATGTATAAATATGAAATTCGACATAAAAGCAGATAACATAGAAGGATTACAAGCCATTATTCTATAATGTCGCAGCATTTTGCCATTATAGTGAAGTAACAAGTCTAAAAGGATAATAGGAGAAGCGGAAATATAACGAGGCATTTACATAAATACTTCATAATTATTATCTTTTTGCATATCTAACAACTAAACATTCATATTTACATGCAGGGCTCAAATCTTTAACATTACATCAAAAATAACATCATCATTATCTTTTTAAAAGGAAGATACACATTTTCATGCATGGGTTTATGACACCAAAGTATTATAAGTGTAAATATCAGACTTTGAGTGTTAGATATATAAATACATAAGAATGATGTGGTATGCATGTAAATTTCACAAATATAACTTGCAAGTTTACAGAGATAGAAAGACATTCAACAAAGCTATACCAATTGCCCTCTGCGAACCCAACCGAGCATCCCACCATTATCTTTTGAAGGACAAATTGAATATTCCACAGCCAAATCACTCAAATCCTCACCTGAAAAAATGAATTTCATTAGCTTCGGGGGACTTAAACACAGGATATATATCGATAGCCGATAAATGTTTAGATAATAAAACATGAGCTATCAACAAGAGCACCATTTCTTCCAATGTTAAAGTAAAAAATAGACCAATAAAGAATGCTAATACAACAAAGTAACAAGGCTATTATATATTTCAAACTGTTTCAATTTCCCGTAGATTGTGAAAAAGATAACATGGCGTTGTTACGTCTATGCTTAGTCCAAGGGCAAGTTCGTCTTTGTATGCCAAAGGGTAATTTAGCCTTTTATTATTACTATTGTTGAGTATAAATAGACTTATTATGTTTAGGGTTAGGTTTATGCATCTGATTGAGCTGTGAGTTTGAGGCTTATGTTTTAGGAGAGATTTCCTACCTCTCAAATTGTAGGAATTGAGAGAGATCACCTACCTCTCGAATCTTAGGTGCTTATCCTACAATTTCTTGTTGAGTTGTTTGATTTAGTGAAAAAATATAGTGTTTGTCCAAATTTTTCTGAAAATGCGTGCTGATTTTGAGGTCAGATCGTATCAGGCGCCAACACAAAAAACATCGTCAATTTTAGCATCAAAGATGAAGCTTGGATATCCATAGCATATGAAGCATGGTTTGGCCATTTTATCTCTGAATGGACTCTTTGTTCATGTTATTAGTTAGGATCCCAAATTTCAATCTCTTCATGTCTCTTTCTCATCACAATTTTTTAACATTTTTAAGTCCTCAATCCTAAGAGGGTGTTTGGGTGCAGGAAGGATTTAATGTTAGTAGGATTTAGGAAATCCGGATTTATTAAATCCACCCCCTCGTTGAATTTATTAAATACGGACTTAACATGAATTGAAGGCAAAATTCAGACCATAAATCCACAGAACTTGTGTATTTTTTATGTTTGGCTGGATTTAGTAAATCCAATGAACAAATCTTGTTAACAGGCGATACCAAACACCCCGTAAAAAAATTTGAAGGCTTGGTGGTATCTTGTGTAGATATTTTGGTGAGTGCAACTCTTTTAAGAAGCTATTGGAAAAAAGCAAGAGAAACATGCAATGGGAGAATATGCACACACACACANAAATTTGAAGGCTTGGTGGTATCTTGTGTAGATATTTTGGTGAGTGCAACTCTTTTAAGAAGCTATTGGAAAGAAGCAAGAGAAACATGCAATGGGAGAATATGCGCGCGCACACACACACACACACACACACATATATATATATAAGAAACATCCCAAACATACCTCGAGCAATCCGTTGTTGTAGCTCCAACAAAAGCTTAAGATCGTTCTCTCCAACAAGTAAATGTTGGACCAGAATCTCCTTATTCTGTCCTACACTACTACCAGCACTAAACATGACTGCCAATGACAAAATTAAAATAAATAAATAACATTATAGCATGTGTACTATTTAAAAAAAAACAAATAGACAAAATATAACAATATAACAGNTCCTTATTCTGTCCTACACTACTACCAGCACTAAACATGACTGCCAATGACAAAATTAAAATAAATAAATAAATAAATAACATCATAGCATGTGTACTATTTTTAAAAAAAAAACAAATAGACAAAATATAACAATATAACAACCATAATTACATTGTCATGCCAAAATAATTACTCACGTCCATCCACAAGAGCAAGAATATGAACTAATTCACTAGCAAATGTCACACATATATACAAGCATATCACAAAAAAATGGTATTATCCAAATCTAAGTGAAATCCATCCCACCATAAAGAGAATCCCCATATCTTTCAACCTTAGCAAATAAATCCTCTTAATATAATATAGAAATAAAAGAATGAGAGAGAGAGAGAGAGAGAGAGAGAGAGAGAGACGATGAGCTAATAAGCTCTATGAATATGGAACCATCATGCTTGCATTGCATCAACATATTTCATCATGGTTTTAAGCAAAATGGTGAAATTTCACATTTATCCTAAATCAATATAATTTAAATTTTGCAACTAGTAACTACTTCTCACTTCCAACTAAAGATGTCATCATTTGTACCTCGACGACCTTCGTGCAATAACAACAAACTTCGAGCTCATATACCTCTTGATAGTGTCAATATTTGTGCAAACCCATTGATAGATTGTGATGAAGCGCTTCTCATTGGCGCTAATCATAAAGTTCCAACATAAATCTAATCACCCCATCCTCATCACCATCGACACCATTCGTAAAGCCATCCTCATAGCTTTAATCATTTAGAATAATATCTCCATCAAAGATAATGTTGAGTCCTATGACCTCCATTAATCCTTTCATTATCACTAGAACATGACAAACAAAAGTAGATCACAAGAGCAGCATGGCTCAATTGATGAACACGATATTGGGCGCACGAAGATCAGTCTGCAAACTCCAACAACATTGCATATTCTTTCTGGCGAACAAAAATATCAAATACCAAAGAACCCTAACAAAGGGGAAAAAAAAAAACACTTCTCCCTCATTTAAATCAAGCATCCAACAGACCAGACCGAACAAGAATTGCTCATAAAACACAACAAGGCCACAACTTTCGAAAGAAAACATCAATATTTTGCTTTCAAAAACTCACCAACCTTTGCCTTGAGACCTTGGATTGCTCTCCATCGAAGGCGCTCGGCCGGAGAAGGGGAAACGGGGAGAGATTAATGAAAATGGATTGTGTAGGGTTTTAGAGGAGATGCCTCTGATAAGGGAGGTAGGCGATGGGTTTGAAGAACCAAAGGAAGAGAAAGCTCTCCAGCAGGAGAGCATTGAGAATCTGGTAGTGGAAACCAAAAACTGGGAGCTGGAAGGAAGATTTGGAGCTCTGAGCCTGAACATGGCCTCCTCCCTCTCTCAAGCAAGCGGCTTACTTGGGACATTTTTTAACATGAAAGAAAATTGTGTAAATTCCCACTCAATTATGATAAATTTGTATAAAATAAATATTATAATTGATATTTATGCAAACTTTATCTCAACATAAATGAAATGATATTTAATTTACTCAAATTTTNCCTTGGATTGCTCTCCATCGAAGGCGCTCGGCCGGAGAAGGGGAAACGGGGAGAGATTAATGAAAATGGATTTTGTAGGGTTTTAGAGGAGATGCGTCTGATAAGGGAGGTAGGGGATGGGTTTGAAGAACCAAAGGAAGAGAAAGCTCTGCAGGAGAGCATTGAGAATCTGCTAGTGGAAACCAAAAGCTGGGAGCTGGAAGGAAGATTTGGAGCTCTGAGCCTGAACATGGCTTCTCCCTCTCTCAAGCAAGCGGCTTACTTGGGACATTTTTTAACATGAAAGAAAATTGTGTAAATTCCCACTCAATTATGACAAATTTGTATAAAATAAATATTATAATTGATATTTATGCACACTTTATCTCAACATAAATGAAATGATATTTAATTTACTCAAATTTAAACATTTTTATATGATTAAATTCAATGAAATCTGTTCAAATTAAATTCAAATTTTCAAATGATAATTTCTTTTAATTTTTTTATAAGTACCATATATTATTCATCAATTGACCATTTCTTATTTTTTATGGGGGTATTAACATGCATACCACCTAATCTCTAAGTATTTACATAGACGACAACCAAATTTTGCATTTTACATTTATACCACTAAACCTTTCATATAGCATAAAAAATATCATTATTTTATCTATCTTAAAAAAAATACACACATCTTCTTTTCTNGAGCAGCATGGCTCAATTGATGAACACGATATTGGGCGCACGAAGATCAGTCTGCAAACTCCAACAACATTGATTATTGTTTCTGGCGAACAAAAATATCAAATACCAAAGAACCCTAACAAAGGGAAAAAAAAAACACTTCTCCCTCATTTAAATCAAGCATCCAACAGACAAGACCGAACAAGAATTGCTCATAAAACACAACAAGGCGACAACTTTCGAANATATATATATATATATATAATGTTTGAAATGAGTAATATGTATGTAAATCTTCTTTTTTATATTATGTTTGTACTATGTAAGTACATAAGATTAAATTGGCTCCCTTGAATTTGAACTTAAACCATTATAAATTTAGAAGCATGTTAAAATAAACCATAAATGGAGCAATAAATGGGATAAAATGACCCAAAATTTATTCTATATGTTTTAAATAAATATAATATATAAATAATTAACCATAACTTAAATTGCACTCTTCTTGAAAATATAATTAATTAATTTAAATTATTCTAATCACATGTTAATGGATATTTAGATATATTTATTTATTTTATTGGGTGGACTATTTTATAGCTTTCATATTATTGACAAATGGAAAATATAAATGATAATAATTAAAAATGCAATTTTTTGAAAAAATTTTCACATTATTTATAATATTCCACATAAGATTAATTCAAGAATTATGAATATATTTTGTTTTTCTCATAAGAGCTGTAAATTAAAAAAATTTACAAAATGTTCTGATTTCTAATGTAGAGCTATGTTCGGAGTCCACTCATATGCGGTCACGTGGAGGTGACAGAAAAATAAAAAAAAATCGTTTTAGCATAGAGGAATATTCCTCCTGTGGTATTCCATATTATTCAAGTGTTATTGTTGTGATATTCATGTGTTATTGTGTTCTGAGAATATCCTCGGTGTTATAATAACACAATAACACATCAATACCACCACAATAACACCTGAATAACGTGGAATAACATATGAGAAATATTCTCTTGTGTTATCGGGCCGGATCATAGAAAAGCGCGTGCGTTTTTCTGAAGCCACATGTCCGCATATGAGTGGACTCCGAACGTAGCTCTACGTTAGGAGTCCCGATGTAATAATTTTCCTTTATAAAAATAGGTTTATATGGCNAAATTTATTCTATATGTTTTAAATAAATATAATATATAAATAATTAACCATAACTTAAATTGCACTCTTCTTAAAAATATAATTAATTGATTTAAATTATTCTAATCACATGTTAATGGATATTTAGATATATATATTTATTTTATTGGGTGGACTATTTAATAGCTTTCATATTATTGACAAATGGAAAATATAAATGATAATAATTAAAAATGCAATTTTTTGAAAAATTTTTCACATTATTTATAATATTCCACATAAGATTAATTCAAGAATTATGAATATATTTTGTTTTTCTTATAAGAGTTGTAAATTAATAAATTTTACAAAATGTTTTGAGTTCTAACGTAGAGCTATGTTTGGAGTTCACTCATATGATGTCATGTGGATGTGATATAAAAAATAAAAAAAAATCTTTTTAGCACAGGAGAATATTCCTCCTGTGGTATTCCGTATAATTAAGGTGTTATTGTGATGATATTCATGTGTTATTGTGTTCTGAGAATATCCTCGGTGTTATAATAACACAATAACACAACAATACCACCACAATAACACCTGAATAACGTGGAATAACATATGAGAAATATTCTCTTGTGTTATCGGGCCGGATCATAGAAAAGCGTGTGCGTTTTTTTTGAAGCCACATGTCCGCATATGAGTGGACTCCGAACGTAACTCTACGTTAGGAGTCATGATGTAATAATTTTCCTTTATAAAAGTAGGTTTATATGGANTGACCCGAAATTTATTCTATATGTTTTAAATAAATATAATATATAAATAATTAACCATAACTTAAATTGCACACTTCTTAAAAATATAATTAATTAATATTGAATTATTCTAATCACATGTTAATTGATATTTAGATATATTTATTTATTTTATTAGGTGGACTATTTAATAGCTTTCATGTTATTGATGGAAAATATAAATGAGGATAATTAAAAATGCATTTTTTTTAAATTCATATTATAATATTCCACGAATATTAATTCAAGAATTATGAATATATTTTGTTTTTCTTATAAGAGCTGTAAATTAATAAATTTTACAAAATATTATGAGTTCTAACGTAGAGTTATGTTCAGAGTCCACTCATATGCGGTCACGTAGATGTGACAGAAAAATTAAAAAAATCGTTTTAGTACAGAGGAATATTCCTCCTGTGGTATTCCGTATTATTCAGGTGTTATTGTAGTGATATTCATGTGTCATTGTGTTCTGAGAATATTCCCGGTGTTATAATAACACAATAACACATCAATATCATCACAATAACACATGAATAACGTGAAATAACACAGGAGAAATATTCTCCTGTGTTACCGGGCCAGATCATAGGAAAGAGCGTGTGTTTTTTTGAAGCCACATGTCCGTATATGAGTGGACTCTGAACGTAGCTCTACGTTAGGAGTCCTGATGTAATATTTTCCCTTTATAAAAGTAGGTTTATATGGCAAATAAGTGGAACATTGATAAAAAAACCCTCTATTTTCAAACTGGCTGTGAAAAATTTAAATTAATGATTAGATTTCTGGAAAAAAAATTAAGTGAAGATTTAAATTCATAACACTTAATTCCTAAGTACTTACATATACCACACCTAAATTTTAACTATTATATATATGCCACCTCACATATACATGAAGGGGGTATATGTCACATTTTTAAAGTTGAATGATGGTATTTTTTGAGTGATATGAAAGATTTGAGTGGATTAAATTTAAAATGAAATTTAGACGTTAGACATGTAAATACATGAGCCTCCAAAATAAAAGAGAATTGTAAAAAAAATATTGAAATATAGGGCCTGTTTGGGGCAGCTTATATGTGCGGCGGCGTTTTGAAAACGTCGCCTTAATTTTTATTTCGCGCATTTATGGGGCATTTTTTCAAACTGCGTTTTCTAATTTGTACTACACGTGTTGATCCTGCCTCCATCACCACAATCATTCCGAGGTAAGAAATTCTTGTCTCCTCTCTTCGATCTTCCCTCTGCTCCCTCCTCCGCCGAAAGCCTTCTTGGCTATTGAATTTTAAGTTGAATCTTGAAGTATTGATATGAAATGGCTAAAAAACTAGATCCACTTTGATTAGAATGGTCAAAACTGGGAAAGATGCAGATCTGATGTTTTAACGAAATATTTGAAGCATCGTGAATTCCCGTGTTATTCATGGTTTTTCGATTAGTGTGATGCTACTGGAAAAAATTAGTGAGGAGGGTTTCATGAGAACATATACAAACAAAATTGTTCTTTGCGGATTAGTTAATATATGCTAAATGACATTTTACCATATATTAACTTTAGAACAGATTTTAAAAGCAAAATTTTTCTTTGTGAATCTGTTCATATTAGGAGTGGAAACTGGGAAATTATAGTCACTTGCTCTAATGTTCTATGATGTTTTCATAGCTTGAATTTGAAAAGTTTCTTCATTGTCCCATTTTTGTAATTCATGAAGAGTTTGATGGAATGGAAATGATTTTAAGGAACACATTCTTCGTTGCAATAATTTCTTCAACAAGATTCCACAAAAAAAGTTTCAGGTTTTACATAGTATTTTGGGAAATTGTATCTTGAGTATGTGTTTCTTTTTTATGAAGCTTTTCTGAAGAACGTTAAGCTTGCTGGAGAGACACAGAACATCAATCTATTGACATTTGCATGAGCCATATATTTATCTATTGAATTATTTTTACTGTTTAGCTTCATGTACTCCAAGCAATCCTATTGTGGATGTTGAAGAATCAACAATTTACTCCTCTACTGCATAAGGTAGACAAGAAGTTTTTGCATACCCAATTATTATCTTGCCTTAGCTTCATTGTACTCTAATAATGGTGATGTATTAAGGATTGTTTGTATGTATTTTGAATACTATTAATTTCATGCTAGCTCGTTTCTGTCACAGTCGATATGAGTAAAGAATTTGGATCATCTGTCATGTGGGATAAAGAGACCACCCTAATATTTTGTGATCTCTGCCTGAGGGAGGTCGAGGTGGATAATAGACCGACCACTTATTTTAATAAAGAAGTTTGGTTGAATCTTATGACTAAATTTAAGGAATTGATCGGAAGGGATTACGATCGGACGAAACTAAAAAACAAATGAGATCAATTAAAAAAAAATTGGAAAATTTGGAAAGAGCTCAAAAGGGGCTCAGCCGGATTGGGTTGGGATCCAATGAAATGAAAAATTGATGCACCAGAAGAATGATGGGCTGAGAAAATAGAGGTAAATGCATACGCACTTTACTTGTTACATCGATTTACACATTGCAAAAATTCCTGCTAATGACTCCTCTATTTTGTGTCAGGCAGTGCCAGCAGCCAAAAAATTCAAATTTAGCGGCATTGATCCAGTTTTGGAGGAAAAGTTGGATGGGATGTTCACCGACATTGTCGCTACCGGATATCATGCTTTCACCAGAACTGAGCAAGATTTTCCCGGTTTAACACAGGAGAAGGAAACCGAGCATATAGGTGAGTCGGGAGAAAGTCCCAGCCAAATCCACACGGATGTTCAATCCACCGGCGGGACAAAGCATCCTAGAGTGGAAAAGAAGAAAGTTGGAGTCACATTTGTCAGAGATTCCATAGAGTCGCTACTTGAATCCTGCAAAGAGATGCGTGCACCACCAACACCAGTACCAACACCAAAGGACTGCTCAATTCAGGAGTGTTTTCAAATTCTAAATACATATCTCGATGTTAAGGAAGACAAATCTATGTATTTAAAATATATGAAGTTTTTAGGGAACTCCACTCGTAGGCAATTCTTTGCGAATTTGGACCCAGAATTCCGACTTCCTTACTTGCGATCTTTCATGAATGATTGATTAAGGTTGACATTAGGTTTTATTTTAGTACGGTCATTGTAATAATTATGTGATGAACTATTTAATTTTATGTCTTCTTTTAAAATTTATGTGAATGTTTCTAAACAATAGATTTTATGTTTATGTATTGCTTTTTTACTCTTACTATAATATCTTTCCTATTACTTTGATTTAATGTTTAACATCTTTAAGAAAATATCATTTACCACATTTTGTCGAATGGATGAAGAACAACTTAACCACAACTGCAAAGTCACTCTCGCCCTAATCTTGTTATACTATTACTATCATACATACGTTGATCGAACCCCATGTATGACATCAAGTCATATGGAAGATAGATGGGTCAGGGAGTTATTACGAGGCCACCCAACAAGGTTTGCCAACATATTTTGTATGTGAAGGAGATATTTCTCGATTTGCTAAATGAACTTCGGAACCTTCATGGATTACACGGCTCATCAAGAAAAACTGCTAGAGAGGTATTGGCAATTAATCTGTATATTTTATCCCAAAATGAATCAATTAGAGGAGCTATGGAGCGATTTCAACATTCCTCGGAAACCATTAGTAGATATTTTTTTCGTTGGTTTGAATGTGCTTGTGAGTTTGACATACAAGATAGTAAAACCCGATGACCCAATGTTTCAGTCCATTCCCTCACAAATTACAAATGACCCTCGATACATACAGTTCTTCAAGGTACTTTCCCAACATAAATTTCATTTTCAAGATTAAAAATATAGATATTAAATGACTATGGGGTACTTCTGAACCACATGACTGTATTGGAGATATTGACGGAACACACGTCAATGCACAACTGTCTTTCGCAGAGAAGGTCGCTTACATAGGACGGTGTGGATCCCCAACACAAAATGTCATGGCCGTGTGTGATTTCAATAAGTGTTTTACCTTCGTAATGGCCGGATGGGACGCTAGTGCACACTATAGTCGTGTTTTCAAATTTGTTACTAGCAACCGAGTACATGGGTTCCCTTACCCACCTCCAGGTACACATATTTGACAAATAAATTTCGTTATGTACTCCCATATCTAAATAACATCACGCAATATGTAAGTACTACTTGGTCGACGCCGGATATCCCTTATAAAGAAGGTTTCTTAAGCCGTATCAAAATACAAAGTATCATATCCCAGATTTTGAAAGATCAAGCGGTGTTGCACGTGGTAAGAAAGAATTATTCAATAAACAACATTCATCATTGCGACGCGTAATCAAAGGATCATTCAGAGTGTGGAAGAAGAAATTGGTTATATTGCACGATATGCCCACTTATCCATTTTCGAAGCAGGTCCAGATAGTAGTGGCCACCATGACACCATACAACTTTATTTGAAGGAATCCCTCAAGAAGTGATGCAGAATTTGCCGTGGTTGAAGCGGATTTAATGCAAATTCCCCCCAAAGCATTCGAGTTTCATGTGGGATGCACCATACCACAGCTTGAAATAGATTCACTTGAAACAAATACTAGAGATGGTGAAGAGGCATCAGAAATGACAACTTTGAGAGAGCGAATAGTGACAACATTATCCAAACATGTTAAGTAATGTATTTTAAATTTTAGCTAAACAATTATGTATGCTTGCTTATATATTAAGCAATGGATTTACATAGTTTATGTTGATATTCTGGGGAAGCATTTATGAAAGCACTATCTGTTGGCAGTAATCATTTTTCTTAATTTTGGTAACTATTACTTCTCTGCAGTTTTTTCCTACTACTTCTGTTTGGTGTGGTAAATGCATAACAGGATAGTATTTACTGCAGGGTTCAATTAGTATGAGTAAAGGTGAATTATGGATTTTTTTGGAAAGATGCTATTCTGTAATAGTTACCCGGGCAAGCATTTGTATGGCTTCTATTATATGACAACATTTGTATGACTGCTATTATATGTTATAATTGCTGTTGTATATGTCAGGGTGTCCCAAATTTTTTTGTTACCTTCAATTCATTTTTTGTGTCTTATCTGATGTACTTGATGTACCTGAAGCGCTTTGCGTTGCTGCAACCATTTATGTGTAGAAAGAAGACTGCAAGGGAGTAATACAGACTGAAGGTATTTATCTTCTTGTTTGCTTCCTATCACATATAGGCATTTAATTATGCAGATGAATACAAGTTATTATGATTAATTGGCTTTAAATAGAAATTTATATTAGATATGCATTTATTTTTAGCCATTATTTGTTGGTGGGGGGTGTGACCACCTCTGGAATAATATATCTTTGACATCACACTACAAGTTCTAATTAGCTTTATGAACTTGTGAGGCCTATAACTATGGTGTCAGTTATTAAACAAAATGGTATTTGTCCATCTCGTGCAACTTGGTGTGGCATCTATTTGAGGGAGTTCCAGCTTTTTGAACCATCTTTATTTGGGCAATTTGTTCCTGCTACCTGATGATGTTTACAATGAACCACTTAACCTGTACCTGTTGCAGTGAATAGTGGTTATTTCATTCAGCATTATATTAGAAAAATGTTCCATTTCTGTTTTATTACTTGACTGCATTAGAATGATAATGTAGTAGAGTCTATGCAATTTTGCATTAAACTGGTTGGGCTATTTATTACTTTCCAATGAAGATTGGTTGGAGAGCGTGGTTGTGAGCACATATTACAACTTCAAATCCTCTCTTCTATGCTTTTCTGGAAATCGTGGTTGTCTAAAAATCTTGGATTTTGGATACAAATGAGGCTAAGCATGTACAAATTTCATTGAACATAAAGGGTGATCCTCTCATTGTAGCTTGGATGACCCATCTTCTTTTAAGTTAACCGCTGCTTCTACGACACAATAGTTGACACCATCCTTATATTTTTTATGTGATAGGCATTAGTTTGCCTGTAAAAGCAGTTTCTTATGTGGTTCTATGAAAGTCCATGTCAGATATGAATGCTTATCAATGTTTCTCTTTTTTTGGGTTTTTTTAAGCAAGATAAATATATTATTGAATAGTGAATTGCTTTATGAATGAAATCGATAAGCTAATAATCATAAATCAGTTAGTTATAGCAGTTTTAGAACATTTCAGTAACTGATGACTATTCACTCATTTTAGTAGGATGCAGAGGGTGTTCGACCATCGGTTTTGTCAAATTTGCAAAATGAATTGTTAAGCTGTATAGAAAAGAATCTAATAAAGATTGTAATTCATTGGAAACTACCAGAAGTCATGTGGAAGTAGAATCGAATGGGGTGCTGGTACCTGTTGACTTGATTTTGCTTCCTTCTCCAAAATGCACCGCAGTTAACGAAATTATGCTATTGTTGATTTATTGGAATATCTTTTGTTCCATTGTGCATGTTTGTTGGATATAAATTTTATCTTTACAACTGGGATGGAGCCTGTTGTGTCTCATTATAATACACGGCTGCTATATATTACATAAGGAGCTGCAGCTGTGTTGTGCTGGCTTCTCATAGTGTTGAAATTGGTTGGCTTCTTCATACTTCGGTAAGTATATTTTCAATATTTCCTCAATTTTTTTTTACTAATCTATTCTCTTTTTATTAACTGCGGGACGATGAATTCTAGATGTTCGGAGAAGTCCAGACAAGTGATGTGCCGGTGTGGGCTACCGACCTTGCTACTCACGTCACGTCAGCAACATAGCTACGGGAGGCAATTTTACAGGGCATGAGGACTGCACTTTCTTTAGGTGGGCCGACAACACGCCTCTTTCTATGAAATCCCAACAGGACACCACTGCTAGGAGTTCGTTGGTATCACAATTTCAGAACACCGCTCTTGGTTCTAGTGCTTCTATTTCTACGGTATCCTAGTCGGTCAGGTTTTCTCTGGGTTATGGAGTGTCAAAGCTGGGCAGCATGGGCCATGATATGCTGCTACATTTTAAAGTCAACATTACAATTTTTTTCTTTGTAATTTTAACATGTTATTTTTTCTTCTTTTTTGGCTATCATTATAGTAAATATTAGTGTGTTAAGTTGTATTTCATTTTTGTTTAGGTAACTGTGTTTATGTGATGTGATCTGAAATGTTTAACTGATAAAAATATTTTGTATTTTCATGTCTTAACATTTGAACTTTAATTTTAAGAATATTTTGTATTTTCATGTTCTTCAATCTTTACATTTATCTCCCCTTTATGATTGCATTAAAAAGGTTAGTAAATTTGTAAAAAAATTTGCAAATAAGCTGTTTACAAAACACACAAACCAAACAACTAATCCAGAATAGCGGCAGATTGCTTATTTATCCAGAATCAGCTGTTCTCAAAACACACTAACCAAACAATCAGCAAGCTTATCTGGATCGGCTGCTCATCAGCAGATTATCAGGATAAGCTGCTTATCAACAGAAGTTGGATAAACTGCAGCTGCCCCAAACAAACCCATAGTCTTGCATTCATTATAACATTCCTTTTTCTTCTACTACACCATATTTTCAATACATGCATGCCACACACTTATAATGTATTCATCGCACGCAGTGTTCGACTCTCGTCTTTCTTCCACTACCTTTGGTCGCGACTCGACGCAACAAAGAAATGCGACGATCCTCTTCTTCCCTCGAGCGCAGTGCACGATAAGAAAACATACAACACCTCTCCTTCCTTTGCTCTCTGAATATATGCACGAAAGCTCCCGCTTCTCGTGTCATTTTATAGAAGGAACTCACCCCCTCAACAATACAAAATTGATCACAAACGGTCTCTCAAATAGAAAGTGATTAAAGATGGGATACCAAATTGATCAAAGTTTGATCTTCAAAAGAGCACTTCGAATTAAGTTTGTAAAGTCAATGGATTAAAGGAATATGACACTTTTGGACTTAATTGGCCACATAAAAATAGTTTGATATCTTGGGGTTCTTCATTGATTTTGTAATTAATTTTTCCGTTTTATGACAGCTAACAATTGATGACAATATTAAACCCCTTAATAAACTATGTATAAAAAGTAGCCAAACCATAAACAATCTTGAAGGAAGGTGGAGAAAATCGTATTCTCTTATTCTTAATAATCAAATGACAACTCTTCTCCTTTTATAAGAAGTAAAGGCTAAGACAAACATAATTCCTACCATTACAACTTATCAAAGACACAACTAACAAAAGGAAAGACATACAACATAATACGAAAGAAATAAACAAGAATAAAATTAAAATAAAAAACTCTGAATTATACACTCCCCTTCAAACTTGGGGAAATTGAATAATCTTCAAATGACAGTGTTTATGCCTGAACTTTAAAATAATAGATAAGTCATCTAGATGGTGATGGTCTTAGAATTAGTGAAACAAACTCTTCCTACAGGATGTACAGATTTATTGGAGAAGTAATCATTTCCTGTATGTCCATAGTATTGGAAATTGTTTGATATTTTTGTGTGATAGATCTGAATTGTTGGCGATACAAATGAATTAGTGTTTCATTGATAGCATAAATTTTGGAGTTAGAATCGAGTTGTCAAATTGGAGAATGCTCTAAGAACCTTTAGAAGCTAACATACCATGGATACATTTAAATTCTAAATTACAACTAGATTAAGTAGCTTGTAGGAAGTATAGAGTTAGACCATAAATATGTCATTGATAGTTAGATTAAAATACAAATCAGAACATTAAAGTTGGTGTGACCAAAATATAAAGATAAAAGTGAAAAATCATTATATTAAAGAGGTTGTAGGGTAGCTCTTAGTGGCATGATATGAAGATAAGGCCATAGTTAACATGTCTAGTGGTTGTGCAAAATAACCTCTTGTTAAGTCCGCTGGGAACTAATGGAAAACAATGATTTATAAAGATGGCCTAAATATTCGGTTAAGGTTGGCCACAATTATTGTTAATTCTTAAAAATAACCCTAAAGTTGTTGGTAATGCCTATAATGATGATGATTTTTTTGTTATCAGTTTTTTATAATTTTAAAATGTAATACTATATTGGTATGCATTTACATACATAGCACCCAAATCTTTTGTATGTACATATCTAACACCTAAATTTTACCTTCTATATTTATAACAGCGAAATCTTTCATATCACATCAATAATATCACCATTTTAACTTTAAAAGGGTGAAATGCACCTTTTCATGCATATTTAACGTGTTATGTATGCAAAAATTGGAGTTTAGGGGTTAGATATATGAATACATAGGAGCTGAGTGGCATGTATATAAATGTTTTTGTATTTTATCAACTAAGGATTGTGTTTGGTTTTTAACTATGGCTAAGTGATTACTTTTGCACGCTTTTTTTAAAAAATTTCTTTTTTTGCCGACCGTTATAACTTTCATTTCCTTTTTACTTTTCTTTTTAGCACATTATTTTCATTTGAGTTCTGAAACATGATTCCATTTGTTTGTCAGGCTTATGTTCATCAACTTGAAAACGGCAGATTGAAGCTCACTCAACTTGAGCAGGAGCTCCAGAGGGCACGCCAACAGGTATGCTGCAGTTTCAGCTTCAATTCCCAGAATTGAAGAATTTTGTTGGTTTTGTAGGATGATTATATGGATGTTTTTCTTACTCGTCGAATACTTTTCAGGGAATCTTTATTTCAAGCAATGGAGATCAAGCACATTCTACAGGTGGAAATGGTAACACTTTCTTCCATCTTCAAGTTTATGCTTTCTGTAGGATTTTGTGCATCTTCGTTTTATATGTTATAATTTTAAAGAGAAATTACATATGTAGCACACAATTCTTATGTACTTACATATTACACCTAAACATTCACATTTACAGAGCACTGTGGCGCTTTAAACCTATGCATGAAAAGGTTCATTTCACATTTAAAAAGTGATAATATTGACATTTTTGTACAATATTAAAGATTTGAGTGTTATGTGTGTAAATATGGAAGTTTAAGATTTGAGTACAACATTGAAGATATTCACATAAAAATTAATTGTTAATTATGTCAGTTATAAGTCTATTCCTGATATGAGCATAGACATGTGGAGTTCAAATCAAGTGATAAGGTAGTAGTAATTTTTAATTTAAAATGATTTCTATAGGGACCTTTAAAAATTAATTGCAAGAAAAGCAAAGCCATATTAAATTTCGCACTACATTGGGACAAATGCTACAAACTAGTTATCCCAGTAAGCGTTGTTATAAGTCCAATATTCAATGCATCTAACTTGACTTTACCATAAGTTTTACTCTTTCCATTCTCGCATGAATCCACTTTTCTTGTCTTACAAACAGATCAATTCAATGTATTCTGGAAGCTATTATAAATGATTGGATTGTATTCACTATTGATGATGGATACCGGAAGTATCTTATACATTAACATGATGGATTCACTTGTGATGATTCATGAGATACCTTGCAAAAGCATAATTGCAGATTAGTTGTATCTAAATTGAATTGATGAATGTCAAATGCTCAATTTGCCGAAGTAAATTTTTTTGGGCCATATTAATGAACATATAACTTGTGTACTCATCGGAAGCATAGAAATTAAACAATGAATAGTGAAATAAATTTCAATTTTCAATTCAATTATCATGCTTATGCTATTAGATGTAAATTCTTTGAGTGCTTCACAATTCCTAAAGATTGTTTTCAGTTAATGAATTCTCTTGTACCATCATAAAGTATAGATATCCCACTTGATGATTTCTATCTTTGTTCTTCTAGTAGCTTGTCTTAGTAATTGGTGTCTTTGCACTATTGAAGTTTTGTTAAGTTTGATACATGCTAAGTTTTCTGTCAATTGAACTTTGATGGTTGCAAAAAGTTGCATCTATTCTCAATTTTATATGGATTTGTTAATTTTGATTGCTGTGAACTTATTGTGTAGGAAATAAAGCTCATTTTTTTATTGTGTTAAAGTAGCTAACTATGTTGAAATTTAAAATTGGGCATCTATGAATTGGTTGCATTAGTGAACGCTAAGCCCTAAGGTATCCTACATCTCACTAAACTTCTCTTAAATTTTCAAGGGAACTTACTCAATTTTAAGCAACTTACTGCTCATACTGGTGGTCCCTAGGGAGCCTAAATATGTTTATGATACTTCAACTTTTAAGAGTTATGGACCTACATCAGTTCTATGTTCTTAGAGGTTGAGTAGTGGTTTCAGAGTAGCATATTGTCTCCAGCCTTATGGAGGAGCATGGCTTACTCTTAATCTATAGAAAGCAACATAAAACATATGCTCAAGTTTTGTTTCTTGTTTGCTATATACTTGTGTTTACATTGTTTTAGCATCTTATTCATTAGTTACAACTTGATGCTCATTATTTTATTTTTGATGTTTTAATCATTATATATTAAATATTTTTTATTTCACCAACACCAAACAATAAAACCCGAATACATAAAAGATAAGAACTTACATTTCAAGTGGTAGACGATCACTCCCAAACCTTAAATTCAAGATAACAATCACATATAACCTAACCTTAAATAATCAACCTTATTTATACCAAACAAAAATAATTAACAAATTTCTAAATTGTCTTTTTAGCCTTACGCATAAAATAAGTCTTCAAATTATTTGGCGGGCTCGACGTCGTTCTAGCATTAACTCTCATCTCAAAAAAACGCGTTGTCTTTAAGGTGAAAGAAAGGAAACTACTGTTGGATCAAGTCGTATGACTTCTATGTGTTGTTATAATCTGGCAATCATTTCCATTTAACCAGAAATTTGTAGTGACCCTCATGAGATTGAAATGTAGTCCTGTGCACGTTCATTAGTTGCATCTGAATCTATTGGTATCTTATCTTCAAGTCAGTCTTGGAGAATACCACAACCCCAAACAACTCTTTTAATAGCTTGTCAAACACTGAGACTGGAAATTTGTTAGGTATTGTTTTCTTATTCACTGCTCGATAATCAGTGCGTAAATTCAGTCATATGCATCCTCTCCTTTAAGGATTGACAACTTCATTTTCTTATGCATTAGTCTCCTCTCCAATTTTCCAGACCAGAAGCTCATTTCACCCATGAAGCTGGGGTTGGGTTCCTTTCCTCTACCCATATTAATTTCCTTTCTTCCATAAGTATGACGCACCCCATAATAAGCTCGTTTGTCCCTATAGACTTCTAAATCTCCTTCCGCTTGGAAAGCTACTGCAATAAAAGACAATTGAATGGTTGGTTGCAGCTCCCTATCGGGGTGACACCCACTATGGTTCCCTATTCCTGGCAGAAATCCTTTTGAATCAATCTTATCTAGCCTCAAATCACATTTTGTCCCGTTTTGTCTGCTATTGCTCATGCAATTCCCTCCATATTTTGTAGCTCAAATCCACTCCCGACTCTTTCGTTCAATCCTACTTGTTTCCATTTGTTATAGTCATCTGGATGTCGTGATATTCCTTCTAAGTACTGTCTCTCAAGTCCGCTTCTGATTCCTTCGCTCAATCCAAAGATTCTAGATCTGGTAACGACACTGCCATGATGTTGCAAATCCTTCAGATTGCTGCCACCTGTATCCCCTCTAGANACAAATTCATCGACTTGCGCGCCAATTTTCTCGTGTCAAAAATATGGCAATATGGGTGTCCTCNGAGTGATGAAAGATTTGAGTGGATTAAATTTAAAATAAAATTTAGATGTTAGACATGTAAATACATGAGAATCAGGGGTTATGTATATAAACTCCTCGAAAATAAAAGAGAATTGTAAAAAAATATCCAAATATAGGACCTGTTTGGGGCAGCTTATATGTGCGGCGGCGTTTTGAAAACGCCGCCTTAATTTTTGTTTCGCGCGTTTGTGGGGCGTTTGTGGGGCGTTTTTTCAAACTGCGTTCTAATTTGTAGTACATACGTTGATCCTGCCTCCGTCGCTACAATCATTCCGCAGGCAAGAAATTCTTGTCTCCTCTCTTTTATCCTCTCTCCGCTCCCTCCTCTGCCGAAAGCCTTCTTGGCTGTTGAATTTTACGGTGAATCTTGAAGTATTGATATGAAATGGCAAAAAAACTAGATCCACTTTGATTAGAATGATCAAAGCTGGGAAAGATGTAGATCTGATGTTTTAACGAAATATTTGAAGCATCGCGATTTCCCGTGTTGTTCATGATTTTTCGGTTAGGGTGGTGCTACTGGAAAAAAATTAGTGAGGAGGGTTTCATGAGAGCATATACAAACAAAATTGTTCTTTACGGATTTGTTAATATATGCTAAAAGACATTTTACCATATATTAACTTTAGAACAGATTTTAAAAGCAAAATTTTTCTTTGCGAATCTGTTCGTATTAGGAGGGTTTCCTGAGGAAAAAGTTGCAGTTACTTGGAAATTGGGAAATTGCACTGATGTGTTCGTGCGTACCTGAAAATTGGGAAATTTCAGTCACTTGCTCTAATCTCTGACTAATGTTCTTTGATATTTTCGTAGCTTGAATTTGAAAAGTTTCTTCATTGTCCCATTTTTGTAATTCATGAAGAGTTCGATGGAATAGAAATGATTTTAAGGAACACAATCTTCATTGCAATAATTTTTTCAACAAGATTCCACAAAAAAAATTTTCAGGTTTTACTTTGTTTTTTGGGAAATTATATCTTGAGTATGTTTTTCTTTTTCATGAACCTTTTCTAGAGAACATTAAGCTTGTTGGAGAGACTCAAAACATCAGTCTATTGACATTTGCATGAGCCATATATTTATCTATTGAATTATTTTTACTGTTTAGCTTCATGTACTCCAAAGCAATCCTATTGTAAATGTTGAAGAATCAACAATTTACTCCTCTACTGCATAAGGTAGACAAGAAGTTTTTGCATGCCCAATTATTACCTTGCCTTAGCTTCATTGTACTCTAATAACGGTGATGTATTAAGGATTGTTTGTATATCTGAATACTATTAATTTCATGCTAGCTCGTTTCTATCACAGTCGATACGAGTAAAGAATTTGGATCACCTGCCATGTGTGATAAAGAAACCATTCTAATATTTTGTGATCTCTGCCTAAGGGAGGTCGAGGTGGGTAATAGACTGACCGCTTATTTTAATAAAGAAATTTGGTTGAATTTTATGACTAAATTCAAGAAAATGATTGGAAGGGATTATGATCGGATCAAACCAAAAAACAAATGAAGTCAATTAAAAAAAGATTGGAAAATTTGGAAAGAGCTCAAAAGGGGCTCACCCGTATTGGGTTGGAATCCAATGAAATGAAAATTTGATGCACCAGAAGAATGATAGGCTGAGAAATTAGAGGTAATGCATACGTCACTTTACTTGTTACATCAATTTACACATTGCAAAAATTCCTGCTAATGACTCCTCTATTTTGTTTCAGGCAGTGTCAGCAGCCAAAAAATTCAAATTTAGCGGCATTAATCTAATTTTGGAGAAAAAGTTGGATGGGATGTTCACCTGCGTTGTCGCTACCGGATATCATGCTTTTACCCCAATTAAGCAAGATTTTTCAGGTTTAACACATGAGATGGAAACCGAACATATTGGTGAGCCGGGAGAAGGTCCCAGCCAAATCCACACGGATATTCAATCACTGGCGGGACAAAGCGTCCTAGAGTGGAAAAGAAGAAAGTTGGAGCCGCATTTGTCAGAGATTCCATAAAGTCGCTACTTGAACCCTACAAAGCGAAGCGTGCACCACCAACACCAGTACCAACACCAAAGGACTGCTCAATTCAGGAGTGTCTTCAAATCCTAAATACATATCTCGATGTAAAGGAAGGCAAATCTATATATTTAAAATATGTGAAGTTGCTAGGGAACTCCACTTGTAGACAATTCTTTGCAAATTTGGACCCAGAATTCCAACTTCCTTACTATCGATATTTCATGAATGATTGATTAGGGTTGACATTAGGTTTTATTTTAGTATCGGTCATTGTAATAATTATGTGATGGACTATTTAATTTTATGTCTTCTTTTAGACTCTGTGTGAATGTTTCTAAACAATAGATTTTTATGTTTATGTATTGTTTTTTCACTCTTACTATAGTATCTTTCCTATTACTTTAAGTTAATGTTTAATATGTTTAATAAAATATCATTTACCACATTTTGTAGAATGGATGAAGAACAACTTAACTACAACTGCAAAGTCACTCTCGCCCTTATCTTGTTATACTACTATTATCATACATACGTCGATCGAACCCCATGTATGACATCAAGTCATATTGGAGACAAATGGGTCAGGGAGTTATTGCGGGGCCACCCAATAAGATTTGTCAACATATTCCGTATGATGAAGGAGATATTTCTTGATCTGTTAAATGAATTTCGGAACCTTTATGGATTACATGACTCATCAAGAACAACTGCCAAAGAGGTATTAGCAATTACCCTGTATATTTTATCCCAAAATGAATCAATTAGAGGAGTTATGGAGCGATTTCAACATTCCTCAGAAACCATTAGTAGATATTTTTTCGTTGGTTTGAATGTGCTTGTGAGTTTGACATACAAGATAGTAAAGCCCGAGGACCCAATGTTTCAGTCCATTCCCTCACAAATTGCAAATGACCCTTGATACATGCAGATCTTCAAGGTACTTTCCCAACATAAATTTCATTTTCAAGATTAAAAATATAGATATTAAATGGTTATGGGGTACTTATGAACCACAGGACTGTACTGGAGCTATTGACGGAACACACGTCGATGCGCAACTGTCTCCTGAAGAGAAGGTCGCTTACATAGGATGGTGTGGATCCCCAAAACAAAATGTTATGGTCGTGTGTGATTTCAATAAGTGTTTTACCTTCGTGATGGCCGGATGGGACGGTAGTGCACACGATAGTCGTGTTTTCAAATTCGCTACTAGCAACCGAGCACATGGGTTCCCTTACCCACCTCCAGGTACACATATTTGACAAATAAATTTCATTATGTACTCCCATATCTAAATAATATCACGCAATAGGTAAGTACTACTTTATTGACGTCGAATATCCCTTACAGAGGGGGTTTCTTAAGTCGTATCAAGATACAAAGTATCATATCCCAGTTTTTGAAAGATCAAGCGATGTTGCACGTGGCAAGAAAGAATTATTCAATAAACGAAATTCATCATTGCGAGGCGTAATCGAACGATCATTTAGAGTGTGGAAGAAGAAATAGGCTATATTGCGTGATATGCCCACTTATTCAATTTCGAAGCAAGTCCAAATAGTTGTGGCCACCATGGCACTACACAACTTTATTAGAAGACATCCCTCAAGAAGTGATACAGAATTTGCCGTGGTTGAAGCAGATTTAATGCAAATTCCCCCCAAAGCATTCGAGTTCCATGTGGGATGCATCATACCACAGCTTGAAATGGATTCACTTGAAACAAACACTAAAGATGGTGAAGGGGCATCAGAAATGACAACTTTGAGAGAGCGAATATCGGATGACATTATCCAAACATGTTAAGTAATGTATTTTAAGGTTTAGATAAACAATTATGTATGCTTGCTTGTATGTTAAGTAATGGATTTACATAATTTATGTTGATATTCTGGGTAAGAATTTCTATAAGCACTATCTGTTGGCAGCAAACATTTCTCTTAATTTTGGTAACTATTACTTCTTTGCAGTTTTTTCCTACTACTTCTGTTTGGTGTGGTAAATGCATTTCAGGATAGTATTTCCTGCAGAGTTCAATTAGTATGAGTAAAGGTGAATTATGGATTTTTGTGGAAAGATGCTATTCTGTAATAGTTACCCGGGCAAGCATTTGTGTGGCTGCTATTATATGACAACATTTGTATGACTGCTATTATATGTTGTAACTGCTGTTGTATATGTCAGGGTGTCCCATTTTTTTCTTTTGTTACCTTCAAATATTTTTTTTGTCTTATCTGATGTACCTGATGTACCTGAAGCTCTTTGCGTTGCTGCCACCATTTATGTGTAAAAAGAAGACTGCAAGGGAGTAATACAAACTGAAGTATTTATCTTCTTGTTTGCTTCCTATCACATATAGGCATTTAATTATGCAGATGAATACAAGTTTTTATGATTAATTGGATTTAAATAGAAATTTATATTAGATATATATTTATTTTTAGCCATTATTTGTTGGTGAGGAGTGTGACCACCTCTGGAATAATATATCTTTGACATCACAATACAAGTTCTAATTAGCTTTATGAACTTGTGAGGCTTATAACTTTGGTGTCAGTTATTAAACAAAATGGTATTTGTCCATCTCATGCAAATTGGTGTGGCATCTATTTGAGGGAGTTCCAGCTTTTTGAACCATCTTTATTTGGGCAATTTGTTCCTGCTACCTTATGATGTTTACAATGAACCACTTAACCTGTACTTGTTCCAGTGAATAGTGGTTATTTCATTCAACATTTTATTAGAAAAATGTGTCATTTCTATTTTATTACTTGATTGCATTAGAATGGTAATGTGGTAGAGTCTATGCAATTTTGCATTAAAATGATTGGGCAATTTATTACTTTCCATTGAAGATTGGTTGGAGAGCGTGGTTGTGAGCACATATTACAACTTCAAATCCTCTCTTCTATGCTTTTCTGGAAATCGTGGTTGTCTGAAAATCTTGGCTTTTGGATACAAATGAGGCTAAGCATGTACAAATTTCATTGAACATAAAGGGTGTTCCTCTCATTGCAGCTTGGATGACCCATATTCTTTTAGGGTAACCGCTACTTCTACGACACAATAGTTGGCCCCATCCTTATATTTTTTATGTGATAGGCGTTAGTTTGCCTGTAAAAGCAGTTTCTTATGTGGTTCTATGAAAGGCCATGTCAGATATGAATGCTTATCAAGGTTTTCTCTTTTTTTAGGCTTTTTAAGCAAGATAAATATATTATTGAATAGTGAATTGCTTTATGAATGAAATTGATAAGCTAATAATCATCAATCAGTTAGATATAACAGTTGTAGAACATTTCAGTAACTGATGACCATTCACTCATATTGGCAGGATACAGAGGGTGTTCGACCATAGGTTTTGTCAAATTTGCAAAATGAATTTTGTTCCATTGTTAAGTGGTATAGAAAAGAATTTGATAAAGACTGTAATTCATTGAAAGCTACCAGGAGTCATGCGGAAATATAATCAAATGGGGTGCTGGTACCTGTTGCTTTGATTTTGCTTCCTTCTCCAAAATGCACTGCAGTTAACGAAATTATGCTATTGCTGATTTATTGGAATCTCTTTTGTTCCGTTGTGCATAATTGTTGGATATAAATTTCATCTTTAAATCTGGGATGGAGCCTGTTGGGTCTCATTATAATACATGACTGCTATATATTATATAATGAGCTGCAACTGTATTGTGATGACTTCTCATAGTGTTGAAATTGGTTGGCTTCTCCATACTTTGGTAAGTATATTTTCAATATTTCCTCAATTTTTTTACTAATCTATTCTCTTTTTATTAACTATAGGACGATTAGTTCTAGATATTCAGAGAAGTTCGGGCAAGTGATGTGCCAGTGCGGGTTACCGACCTTGCTACTCACATCACGCCAGCCACATAGCTACGGGAGGCAATTTTACAGGACAGGAGGATTACATTTACTTCATGTGGGCCGATAGTACGCCTCTTTCTATGAAATCTCAATAGGACACCGCTGCTCGGCGTTCGTCAGTATCACAATTTCAAAACACCACTCTTAGTTCTAGTGCTTCTGTTTCTACAGTAGCCCAGTCAGACAGGTTTGCTCTGGGTTCTGGAGTGTCAGAGCCGGGCAACATGGGCCGTGATTTGCTGCTACATTTTAAAGTCAACATTATAATTTTTTTTCCTTGTAATTTTAACATGTTATCTTTTCTTCTTTTTTGGGTATCATTATAGTAAATATTAGTGTGTTAAGTTGTATTTCACATTTGTTTAGGTAATTGTGTTTTTGTGATGTGATCTGAAATGTTTAAGTGATAAAAATATTTTGTATTTTCATGTCTTAACATTTGAACTTTAATTTTAAGAATATTTTGTATTTTCATGTTCTTCAATCTTCACATTTATCTCCCATTTATGATTGCATTAAGAAGATTGGTAAATTTGTAAAAAAAATTACAAATAAGCTGTTTACAAAACGCACGAACCAAACAACTAAACAACTAATCCAGAACAGGGGCAGATTGATTATTTATCCAGAATCAGCTGTTCTCAAAACGCACTAACTAAACAATCAGCCAGCTGTCGGCCGTTTTATCGTTCAGCTTAATTTTCGTAGTTTGAAAAGATGATGGTTTTATAATTTAAATATAAATATAACTTTTTTAAAGAAGTAACATTTTTTATTTTTTTTAAAATAAGTGAGACCAAACGAGTCTCACATTTTAAATAGTTTAGATGACTTGA
>JXCR01144914.1:14520-39658 GCA_002079205.1 Phalaenopsis hybrid cultivar | reverse complement strand
CCTACTATATGCTAGAGGTTAAGAATAATATGTGGAACTTCAACTTAAGTAAAGAGAAGAGTTTTGAATTTCTAATGATGGGGGTACCTTTTCTAGTTTTCTAAGACTAGTCAATAGGAAAGTCCTATGGCTAGACCTAGGATACTAAAGAAGTTTCTAGACCTCAACCAAAAGTGAGGTCAACAAAGGTCTCATAGCACTTCAATGAATATTTTCACCTTTTTACCGGTACCTGAAAGAAAACACAATTTTAAAATTACAACCATTTGAGCTCATGGAGTCATATATAACTTATGAGGTGACAGAAAAAAATCAAAATTTAGATACTGATCCCAGAATGAGAACTAGAATTTAGGTACCAGCCCAGGAGTCAGAATCGAAAGCCTCATACCATTTAATAGGGTCTTACACATATCTCGAAGAGGTTGTCACAGTAGGAAGGAAAGCTCAATTACTCACATCCAACCTAGGAGGTGACAGAAGGGAATCAGAATTTAGGTATTGATCCCAGAATGAGAACTGGAATTTAGGTACCAACCCAAGAGTGAGAATTGGAAGCCTCATAGCATTTAAGGGGTCTCACACTGATCTTGAAAAGGGTGTCGCATTAGGTAGGAAGGGTCAAGGACTCACATCCAACCTAAGAGGTGAGAGATGGGAATTAGAATTTAGGTACTGATCCAAGAATGGGAACTTGAATTTAGGTACCAGCCCAGGAGTGAGAATTGGAAGCCTCATACCATTAAAGGGGGCCTTTGTTGACCCCACTTTTGGTTGAGGTTTAGTTTTCCCTCTTTAGTGTTCTAGGGTCTAGCCATAATGCTTTCATGTTGACTATTCCTTGAAAACTAGAAAGGAACCCTTGCCATTAGAAAGTCTAAACTTATCCTTGCTCGACTTGAAGCTCCACATATTGGTTCTAACCTCTAGTACTTAGTAGGTGGGGTCACTATAGGGAGCTCAAGGAGAGTTCCCATAGGGTTATCTGGCCTTAGGATTGACCCTGGGTGTTGTTCTGGAACTAGTTCACTCACCTGCACTCACTATTTCCTATATCCACTTACAACCCTAAACCCAAATTGTTGACTTTGATCCCATGATCCTTTGGGAGACTCATGTTGATGTTCCCCTAAACCCATTAGCCCTAGGCTAGGGTTTAGCTAAGACCAGTACATAGAGGACCTAAATGGGGATTTAATTGGTCCATGGCTCATTAGGATGGTTGACACCCCAATTCTACCAAGATGTCCAACTTGGCCTTTTGCCCCGAAATCCACCCAAATTACCTAAATACACTTGAAAACCTAAATTTGGTCAAAATCCTCAAATTCACCCAAAATACCTAAATTTGTTAAAAAATCATTTCAAACCATTGGAAAATACCCAAATTGCCCAAATCCACCCAAAAATTCTAAAATTGCCAAAATACCCCCAAATTTTCCAAATATACAAAAATACCCTTGGCACCCCAAACTTTCCCAAAAACATCCAAAATCACTTCAAATGTCTCCAAAACCAATTTGGACTCTTCAGTTGACCCCAATTTTACCAATTTGACCATTTTGACCAAAACCCCCAAATTGCCTTTAAAGGCCCAATTTCCCCAAATTCAACACAAATGTCCAACAATTTGAGCCCAATTCCCCTAAATTTCCATTCTAAACTCACATTTTACATAACCAATCTAAACCAAATCTATACCTAATTAGCCACTGCTTTGAGCTTAATTTTGACCTAAGTTAAACCCATAAATTTGGTTCTATGTCATAATCTCTCCTAATTGAACCCCATATCCTACTCAAATTGCCCCAATTTGTATCATAAACACTTCATGATAATCATAAACACCAAATTTGACCTTCAATTGGCCTTGGTGAAGCCTAAATTTCATTTAATTTTGACCTAATTCCAAAAATCCCCAAATTTGCCCCAAATTGGCCATACTTCCAAATTCCAATAAACTGATTTCCTTAACCCAAAAATTGGCACCCAATTGATGTTGAAAACTCTTCATGACATTCCCATACTCCATTTTCAACCATCAATTTGGACTTAGCCCAATCTAGACCCAAGTCTAGCCCAACTTGCCCAAATTGCAAAAATCCCAAAATCCTTCAAATTGAGCTTCCAATTGAACTCAAAATCTCTTCAATACTTCACCAAAAATCTTCATAAAAATCATATACATAATGTTGATCAATGAATTTGGCTCAAATCCCTCCACCTTAAAATGTAATCTATCAAAGTCTCGATGGGCTTTTGCTTTTCCATCATGAGCTCTTCAATAGACACATGATGTTGCGCTCCGGTGAATTTTTTTACAAACAATTGTTCCAACTTGGAAAATGTTTTAACTGACCCATTGGGCAAATCAACATACCAATTGAAAGCAATTTTTGAAAATATACTGACAAACTATTGGAAGTGTAGAGCTTCGCTATTTCTTATGTTGCAGCAACTAGCTTGGAAGTGTGCTATGTGCTGTTNCTCAAATCCCTCCACCTTAAAATGTAATCTATCAAAGTCTCGATGGGCTTTTGCTTTTCCATCATGAGCTCTCCAATAGACACATCACACATGATGTTGCACTCCGGTGAATTTTTTTACAAACAATTGTTCCAACTCGGAAAATGTTTTAACTGACCCGTTGGGCAAATCAGCATACCAATTGAAAGCAATTTTTGAAAATATACTGATGAACTATTGGAAGTGTAGAGCTTCGCTATTTCTTATGTTGCAGCAACTAGCTCGGAAGTGTGCTATGTGCTGTCTGAGATATCCGGTCCCATCAAATATCTTAAAGTTTTGGGCCATGAAACCCTTAGGGAAGGGTATGAAATCAAATTATTCCAGGTAAGGTCTACCCTTCAGAATCAATGCACCACCCTTAGATTGGGTTAAGGCCTCCCGCACTTGTTCAATCAATTTTTTGAATTCTTTTTTTGGTATAGCACCTGCTGGAGGATCCTTTCTTTGTTGCTCATCTCTCTTTGCTAAAGAAACTTTTCTTCTTTCATCCATGATGTGTATGATCTCTGGTTGATTAATCTTAGGAGAAGCCAATTGCGGTACTTGTGATTGCCCTTGAATGGTGTCCATGGCGGTCATGGATGCGACCATTTCTTCTATTCTTTTCTCCAGTTGGCTAACCTGTTCCTCCCTTCGAAGGATAGCCATATGCAGCTCATCTACGGCGTTCTCTTTGGTGTGAGGTTGAGCCTTGCATGCAGATGTAGCGGCTCTAATTTTAATGACATGGACCTCTATGAAATCTTCCTCGAGGCAATCATTGTAATCAAAATCTTCATCATTGTTATCGATGAAAACTCCCTGTTCCAGAGCCAACTCAGAAATCTCGATTCTGAGTATTTTGAATTTCTCTTCAATTATTGTTTCTTTGATTGCTTTAAGATCTGGAGGACCCTGATAGACCTCCTCCTCTTATTCTTCCATCTCACTGGAAATTATTGCAACGATATCTGATATTTCGGACCCTAGCTTCATTCCATGTTCTTGTCCTGCGGGCTTACTGGACTGTATCCATTCAGCAACCTTGGGTATCCATAAATTTTTTTTTGACGATGATGTCTCAAGACAAAGTGTCCTAGCAGAAACATCGGTATGCCGAGGAAAAGTATGCTCCCTGTGGTGTAGACCGGCTAGGATTGTAGGAACGTCTTTATAATGGGTGATGGGTAGAATTTTTGGACCCACTCTTGACTTAACCAGTTGGCGGCCTGGGGTCCATGTAGCAGTAAAGTTGGTATTAATCATAGCGGTATCAACTCTGTCCCCCAAACGAAACCAGCGGGGATGCGAGTAGGTAACACTTCAGTTGACTTTTGAGACTATCTGACGGACTTGACTTCCTTGACTTCCTTTAAAATTTCTTTCTTTATACGAGGGGAAATTCCATGTCCCGCCCATTTAAGTAGTCCATTGACTGAACAACCTTCTTTGGAAGCTAGCCTCTTGAAAACTGAACTCACTCAGGTGATAGGAGTGAATTCTTTTTCTCCTCACCATGTCCATGATGGGGTGATAATGCAGCGGTGATTTTTTGGATACTTTCATATCTGTCGGTATCTGTTAGATGGTGGAATCTACTCCCTCATAGGAGTGTATTGGTTTTCAGTACTCTTGACCCATTCTGATGAGGCTCCTCCTCAACGGGTGTCTCCTCAGGAGCCTGGGCTTTAATGGCCCTCCGAACCCTTCTATTACGGTTCCTCCTTTGGGTTAAAGTTAGCGGTACAGTTCTTAAACTTGATCTGATTTCGAATACTGGTGGCGAGATAGTTAATCCCTCAGTCGGATCCTCAATGATCATCACTTCTTTCCCCTTAGCAGCAGTGGGGACAGCAGGTTTGACGGGTGTAGTGGTGGTAGTAGTCTTGGCTTTCTTGCAGGAAGGGAAGTCTTGAAGGCAGTTCAGGTTGAATTCGGCTGATGGCTCCTGTACTTTTGGAGCGACAATCTTCATTACTACAAACGGGGCTTTCCCGAGGATGATCTCAAGATCTTCGAATCCAGCTCTGAATTCAATGGTGGGAGTGATGTTGCAGGCTTCATGGCTCTTTGGCAGGTTGTAGGAAAAAGTTAGGTTGGGTAGGCTATTGTAGCAGCTTGGAAACATGAAGCTTTGGGGTTAGCTATATGGCCAAAACCTCGTAATCTTTAGTGTAAGCACTGAAAAATTAATAGAGGTTGATCTATAGACCAGGTGGGTCTTAATTTATGGGAATTTTAAAATTTTATTAAGAAAAGGTAATTTAAAAATGTGGAAAATTTAATTAATATAAGAAAATTTTGAAGCTCGCACAACATAACACTATTTAATTTAAATTGCAAAAAAAACAAATCAAACTTGGAAAGGAGATGTGAAGTGTTTAGGACCCAGTGTGGGACCCATTTAGTGAGATACAATGCGCATGTGGAACTAGTGCACCAACACACCTATTGGGCGTCCGTCCCCACATGAAGATTTAAAGAGTCCTTAATGGCCTCCTGAACCCCTTTGTTCAAAGGTGATTGAACAGATAGTCCTGAAGTCCAAAGAGTTGGTCTTACTTCCCAAGACAGAAATGGGTAAAGCATGCCAACGGAAGAAGGGTAATTCGATCCAAGAGGGACAATGACACATTACCGATGTGTGAAGATAATATTTCCTAATTTAAATGGAGAGAAAAGCTTATCCCGAGCGGAGTCGCCAGAAGCTGTCGGCATTATTTTGGGTTGTGGAGTTGCCCGTAAGAAGTTGTCCATCACCAGAATTGAAATCCCATCGCTCGCTTTGGAATGACATTTTAATTTACATATGTATATAGTTTAGAAAAATATGAAATCGAACTGACCCCATACTTTTCACAGTAAATGAAAGAGCACTATATCTCAAATCATCTATCTATCCCGAAGGATAAACATAAGACTTGAGGATGAGGCTCAATCAAATAAACTAAGAAATATATGATATTCATTTGGTCTGTGAAATAATTTTAATTACTGATAAGTTCTCCTATTTAATATGAAGATTGGTCTGCAAAACCTTTGTATTTGCCGACAAGTTCCTCTATTTAATATAAAAGATTAAATAGATTTATATTAAGCTGGGTTCGGACAAGCTTCCTATAAGGGCAAGCCCCTATAGTTAATTACATTTTAAATGACCAAAGTCACCTAAGAAAACTCTCGATAAAAATCAGAAAATTTTATCTTCAACGAGTTTAAAGGGTAGGTCTTTTCAATGAAATCGGACAAAGAGGTATGAAAAAGGGTTTGGTTAAAATTTGGAACATTTTGTTGTAGAGTCTAAAGGAGGAAGAACTAGGAGATGTCATGGGTCTAGTGGAGAACCTCGGTGACTTCCCAAGCTATCCTAATATTTGGCTTCAGTTTTGAGAAGAAGTATTTAGTTGTTTCATCCTTCCAATTTTATTAGTTAGGGCTTACATTCATGTGAAACGATCACACAAATAACCTGGAAGATGTGAGAATTTAGGTCGTAACGAATGACAACCTCGAAATCCTAAGACGAGTTAGGGCTTATATTGTATAGCAGGGCTATACAAGGGCCTAAAGATAATGTGAGGATTTATGTTGCATAAGTAAGAAACCTCAAAGTTCTATGGCTTTGTTGTTTAATTCTAAGGAAGGAAGATTCGTTTAGCTGGGGAAGACGGGTTCTGCTATTGAAGATCGTCATGTTGCCCACCATGCTAGCTCCAAGCTCCTCGTCATGGTGAGTTTAAGTTTTATAGTGTGTCAAGTTATGATGTCAAATCTGGTGGTCTTATGGTTATAATTCTTTAAATTTTATTGGGGATGTTAAAGTTGATTAGAGCGATACCGGTTAGGATCCTACGGTTCCCTCATTCCAGCACTTCTATTGGATTCACTTAGTCCAAATGAATTTACTAAACTCAACTTAATGAGTTCCATAATTCTATTTAGACCATGAGAAAGCCTCGTTAATAACCATACCTCCTCCGAGGGATTCCCGATCATCCGATAGAGACATCTTAATTTAGTTGAAGTTGTGGGATTCACTCAGTCCAAATGAACTTACTAAACCCAACTTAATCAGCTCCATAATTTCATTTAAACCGTGGGAAGCCTCGTTAGCAACCGTAGGTTTCCTCCTCTGAGGGATTCCCGATCATCCAATAGAGACAGACTGTGGGAAGCCTCGTTAGCAACCGTAGGTTACCTCCTCTGAGGGATTCTCGATCATCAGATAGAGACGTCTTAATTTAGTTGCAATTGTAGTTTTGTGTGATGTTTGTGATTAAATTTTGAGCTGTTTTATATTTAATTTAGTTGAAGTTGTAGTTTTGTATGATGTTTGTGATTAAATTTTGAGTTGTTTTATATTTTGAATGTTATGGAGGTGATTTTTATCTTGGTTGATTTTAGATTTGATTTAGGTTTTGGTTTTGGTTTTATGGCTATCCTAGATTTTTTAGTTTCCATGCAAGGTGACATCGTTGTTTAGCATGCAAATTTGTGTTAACGCCAAGAATACAGTATGACGGCACTGTAAACTATAAAAAGCATACCTGGCGAGTCTTCTTGTTCCCCCACCTGAAACTTAAAATGCATGTTAAGGAATTTTATATGAAACAGGGAAATAAAGTTTTGGAAACCTACCTAACCCAAGGTCATATCTTGGTGGGTCCTCATTTGATCAATTAAGGATGATTTTATCAAGCAAAACATATTAAGTTTGGTAGACCTCCAAGGTATCCAACAGATCTAGAGAAAGAAACAGGTCCATGCTTCTCTCTCACCTTTTGGCCAAAAGTCTCGATCTCTTTTAAACTTATTATATTGCTTAATAGCCCATCCTGTAAATACTTTTAATGCTCGGTGAATATCGATGTTTCAATTATCCCTAAGGATAGGGTAACCATCACTTGTAATTTAATTTGAAAATTATGTGGGTGAAGGCCCATAAAGGGGCAAGTTAGAGTGACTAACAGAATTATCCAACCTTTTTGACTTGAGCTTGTAGTGTTTGAAAGATGTTCAAAATTTCAATTATGTTTGCTTTTTTAATCCTTATTTAAACAAAATTTGATTTAGCCTAGATCACCACTATGCCCTTAAAACTTTGGTAGATATCTTGGTCATTTCCAAGGAGACTCAATTTTAAGTGATGATGATGATTCATTTTGAAAGTCATTTGAACATCAAATAGGGGTGTTAAATTAATGAGTTATTTACACCCAAAATCATATCCCTAAGTCTAGGATCATTTAATTGACTAGACTTCCAAATTTTTATATTTTTAAGGAAATTTAAATTTATCCTTTAATTAAAAAAAGTGAGATTTGTTTTTAC
The DNA here is from genome assembly GCA_002079205.1 of Phalaenopsis hybrid cultivar. NCBI lineage: Eukaryota > Viridiplantae > Streptophyta > Magnoliopsida > Asparagales > Orchidaceae > Phalaenopsis > Phalaenopsis hybrid cultivar. Next base: position 31,819 of record JXCR01144914.1, on the reverse strand, counting down.
CAATTAATCCCTTGTGTTTCAATCATCCAAGTATGTTGATTAGGATTAAAGGTTACCCATTTCCCTTTCTGGAATTAAGCCTAAATGTTAATTAAGACTACGTTTCCAAAATTACATTTTTGCCCCAAAGGCTTCATCACATCATAATTTATCAAATTTAATCCAAATAACTTTGAAATTTTCATTCCACCTCACTCATGGGTCAATTAAAACATCAGAGGAGAAAATGTGATTATTCAAATTTTAATTAATTTATATAATTATTTTTTTGCAAAAATAGCACTTTTCAAAAAAAATTCCCTAACTTGACCAAGGTAAATCCTAATCCCTTGAATTTTTTACTGAAGGTAGACATAGGCTGGAGAATTATTTAGGCTAGATTTCATGATTTTTTGAATTTTATTTGAAATTTAAAAATCATTTTAAGTTCTAGAGTGTTTATTAATTATAAAAATTTTTAAGTGCGGAAAATTAAGTTTCATATTTTATTAAATCTCTCTCATGTCAAGTGAAACAGAAATAAATTTTTCATTTTTGTGATTTTTCTTTAAATTACCAAAATTATTTTAGTGAAAATCCATTTTTAGCCTTTAAAAAACTATTTTAAGTTTCAAAACTCAATATTTTTATTTAGAAAATTAGAAAAAATATTCCAATTGTTTCTAAGTACTTAAGAAATAATTTAGAACATTTCAATGAATTCTATTATTTTTGTGATTTTTATCACTTTTTTAATTTCTTAAATATTGAAAATGGGTTCAAAAATGAAGTTTTTATTTTATTTACACTTTTATTTTTAGAAAATTCCTCTCATCACAAAGAACTCCAAAAATTATTTTTTTGTAATTTTTTGAGTTATATTTTAATTATTAAAAATCATTTTAGTGCCAAAAATGTCATTTAACTTGAAAAATCAATTTGAGTTATTAAATGAGTTTGAAATGTTTTGAAATTTTTATGGGGAGTTTTGTGGACTTTTAATCTTAGTAGAGATTAAAAATCAAGTCATTTAGATGTTTGTGTTAACCAAAATTAATTTTCTTTGTGTTTTAGGGTTGGTGGAAATTAGGTGCATTTTTAATGACTTAACCAATGAAATAGTTTCCAAAGGGTTCTCTGGTCATGGCAAACCTTCCAAAATTTACTTGAAATTTTCTAAGCAACATGTTAATTATCATGATTAATTTATGCAAATAATAGATATAAACTTGAAAAATATGGATCTCCGTCTAGAGATCTCCTCTGACTTTGGAAAAATGAAGGAATGTTCCTTAAGACAGAGGTAACAACATGCTAAAATTTCAAGCCATGGTTATATGCCTACTTGCATGGAGAATCCAAATACTCAAATCAGTGTTTAATTAATTAAAAATAAAATATGCATCAAATGGACTTCAAATTATTTTCACATTGTTCTCCTTTGTTAACAGAGCAAGAGAATATTTTTATTTTATTTTTATGATTTTTATACACCAAGATATGAATTTTTAAAGTTAGGGATCATTTTATGATTTATTTAATTCTCTATTTATCTATTTAAACGCATGGCGCACCGTCATCCTACGACAGCTCCAAAACTCCATGCAGCGCGGGACGCCGTCATCCACGCTTCTGTTGACTCAGCTTGCTTCTCATGAACCGAAGCGCTGTCTGGCTTCATCTCGTCCATCCATCTGAAACATGCTTGATCAGACGGCTCCCCGTCATTGTCCCTGATAGAATGATCCCGTAACCCTCCACACTAAAACTTTAATATCTCCCTCTAGACTCAACCAAATTGCTTCGGGTTTGATCTTATGGACTCATCTAATGAGACGAACACATCCATACGGTAATCATGTATTTAAATTAATCCTAATCAAATGGAAAATCAAAATAGGCTCGGAAAGAAGAGGAGATCAATACCTTAGCTTTGAGAAGGGAAGCTTTGATCAGAGATGCTAGACACGTTTGTTGGGGTCCAAGGATACTAGGGATTAAGCCTCTCACTGTGGTGTAAGTTCCAAGTATGAATTTGACCAAGCTCGATTTCAGGTGTTGGTCTAGAGCTATGTTAGGTGCTCTATGGAAGGGGGATTTGATGGGACTTCTCCCTCTTTCACTATGGTGAAGGTGTGGGTGTGTTTAATTTTATTTTGGTGGAGTGTAGAGATGTGGAGAGCTCTGTCCTGTCTCCGGCAAGGTTTTGAGCTCAAAATTTGGCCTCTCGTCATGGGATTCAGGGCAATGTGATGATTGGATTGCACTGAGGAGGTCTCAAAGAGGCTCTGTGAGCAATTTAGAGGGGTCTCTTTGAGGAATTTTTAGCACACATCCTCCATGGTCGTGGATGTGAGCTTTCTATAAAAATGTCTTAAGGCTTGCTGCAATGACCAATTGGGGGGTGAAATTTGCTGCCTAGAGGGCAGAGAGGCTTTATCACTTAATTTGGATGATGTGGCCTCTAGGTTTGAATTAGGTTTAATTCCATGGGGGGTGGCTCTCAGTTTGGCCATTTGTCGGCCACTATGCCGGCCGGCCGGCTAGAGGAGGTGGCCAGAGAGGTCAGGTGAGCCAGAGGAATATGTCACAGCAATTAAATGTGTTGGTGCTTTATTTTGGCAAAAATATCTAAGGCTTAAGAAAATATGACATTAAATCCATTGATTTAGGGAACCTTTGGTCCATGACATAGCTTAGGTGGTTTTAGGGGGTTTAGGCTGGTCACTAGAGTCCAACTAATGGCAGTGGAGTCATTAATTTGGTGACTTTGGGGTAGTTAGGTCATCTTTAGTGCATGGGTTCAATGTGGGTTCAAATGACCAAAGCTTGGGTTTGAGCTAGGCTAGCCATGTCCATTGGCCCAATTGATTGATTAACATTGTGTAGATGATTGTAACAAAGATTCTTGGTGAAGGATTGAAGTGATTTTGAGTTCAATTGGAGGGTCAATTTGGAGGATTTTTTTGAAATTTGGTTAATTTGGGCATGTTGGGCTAGACTTGTGTCTAGGTTGGGCTAAAATTAGACTAAGTCCAAACTATATGGTCCAAATTATCAAGTGATATGTTGTGAAGATTTTTCATGAAGAAATATAGTGGAAATTTTGGGGCTAAGGCCATCATATTGATGAGATTTTGAGACTTGGCCAATTTGGGGCAAATTTGGGGCTTTTTTGGACTTAATTTGAAATCAAATGAAATTGAGGTATCACCAAGGCCAATTAATGGTCAAGTTTGATGTATGGGAATGTTATGAAGAGTTTAAAACATAAATTGTGGCAAGTTGAGTGGGCCATAGGTTCAATTTGGTGGAACCAAGTCATGGGGCCCAAATTGGGGTTTTGATTTAGATCAAAATTGGGCTCAAATTATGGGTTAATTGGGCTTGTATCTAGTTTATATTGGTCATATGAAGGGTGAATTGAAATTTGGGGAAATGGGACCAAATTGATGGACATTTGAGGTGATTTGGGGAAAATTGGGCCATTAAAGGTAATTTAGGGGTTTTGGTCAAAGATGGTCAAATTGGCCAAATTGGGTCATGTGGTAGTTGAGAAAAATGAAATTGGGAATATTTGAAAGGTTTTGGAAATTTTTGGGATTTTTTGGAATTTTGAGATTTTGGGCTGAGGTGGGGCATTTTGGTAATTTGGCATTTTTGGTGATTTTGGGTAGTTTGGGTATTTTAAAAGGTTCTGAAATAACTTGACTATTTTGGATAAATTTGGGAATTTTGGCCAAATTTAGGGTCCCAAGGGTATCTAAGTAATTTTAGGGAATTTAGGTGCAAAAGGTTAGGTTGGGTATCTTGTTAGAGTTGGGGTACCAACCACCTTCAATAAGCCATGGACCAATGAAAACCCCATTTTGAGTCCTCTATGTACTGGTCTTAGTTAAACCCTAGCCTAGGCCTAGTTGGTTTAGGGGACCACCTACATGAGTATCACAAAAGTATCAAGGGACCAAAGTCAGGAAGTTTTAACTTTAGGGTTGTTAGTGCTTGTGAGTGTAAGTGAGTGCTTTAACCCTAAGGTCCAGCAGTTTTATAGGAATTCTTCTTTAGCTTCCCCATAATGACCCTGCCTACTAAGTGCTAAAGGTTAGGACCAATATGTGGAACTTCAAGTGCTACAGGTTAGGACCAACGGTGAGGGTTCCTTTTCTAGTTTTCTAGGAATAGTCAATAGGAAAGTTAGTGTAGAGTTTCTGATGGTGAGGGTTCCTTGTTTAGTTTTCTAAGAATAGTCAATAGAAAAGTCAATGGCTAGACCCTAGGCTACTAAAGAGGAAAAACTAAACCTCAACCAAAAGTGAGGTCAACATCTGAGCCTCACATTTAGGTATAGAAACAACTTCAATCCATTTGGACATATAATCAACATCAAGTAATATAGATAAGTTTTCAAATGAAAGCATAAATGATCCCATAAAATCTAATCCCCACACATCAAAAATTTCAACTTCTAAGGTGTAATTTAGAGGCATTTCATTTTTTCTAGAAATATTTCCTACTAGGTGACATATATCACATGTTTTAATCTATTCATTAACATCTCTAGAAAGTGTAGGCAAATAAAACCCAGCTTGCAAAATTTTATAAGCAGTTCTATTGGTTCCAAAATATCCTCCAAATTCAGAATCATGAAATCTTTCAATTACTTGTTGAGTTTCTTCATAAGGCACACACCTTCTAATAATTAGATCTTTACATTGTTTATATAAACTTGGGTCATCCCAAAAATAGAATTTTGAATCATATAAAAATTTCTTTAGTTGTTGATTCTTAATATCTGGTAGTAGAATATCACTTATAATATAATTTACTATATTGGCATACCATGATGTATCTATTTCATAAATACTATATAATTGTTCATCATGGAAATTTTCTAAAATTTCATTTGTAAAATTAGTTAATATTTCTTTTTCTAGTCTAGATAAATGATCACCTATTTGATTATCATTTCTATTTCTATCAACTACAGTAAAATCAAACTCTTGCAAAAGAAGTATCCATCTAATTAACCTTGGTTTAGCATCCTTCTTTTGTATTAATTATTTAATAGTAAAATGATCTATATGCACTATACATTTAGTTCCAATTAAATAAGGTCTAAATTTATCAAAGGCATAAACAACAGCTAATAACTCTCTTTCAGTAGTAGTGTAGTTAATTTGAGCATCATTCAGAGTTTTACTAGCATATTATATTACTTTAAAATTTTTGTTGTGCCTTTGTCTTAAAACAACTCCAATAACATAATCACTAGCATCACAGATTATTTCAAATGGTTTTTCCCAATCAGTTGGGACTATTATAAGTGCAGTGATTAATTTCTCTTTCAATAGTTCAAATGTTTTTATGCATTCCTCATTAAATTCTAATTTCTTATATTTTTCTAAAATTTGGCATAAATGGCTTAGTTATTTTTGAAAAATTCTTTATATAACGCCTGTAGAAACTAGCATGTTCTAGAAAACTTCTTACCCCTCTGACCGTAGTCGGTGGTGGTAATTTTTCAATAACTTGAACTTTTGCAGGATGTACTTCAATGTCATTTTCAGAAATTTTATGCCCAAGTTCAATTCCTCTTGCAACCATAAATTGACATTTTTCCTAATTTAGTACTAGGTTGATTTTTTGCATAATTCCAGAATTTTTTCGAAATTATTTAAGCATAATTCAAATGAAGTCCCAAACACAGAGAAATCATCCAAAAATACTTCCATTCCATGTTTAATCAAATTACTAAATATTGACATCATACATCTTTGAAATGTTGCAAGGGCATTGCATAGTCCAAAAGGCATTCTATGAAAAGCGAATGTTCTATAAGGGCTTGTAAATGTTATCTTGTCTTGATCCTCAGAAGTAATTAGAATTTGATGATAACCGGTATATCCATCTAAAAAGCAGTAATATTTGTTTCCATCCAATCTATCTAATATTTGATCATTTTAAATTTTCTATTGTCTATACAAATTTGCGAACCAGTAATATATCTTATTGGAATTAATTCATTTTTCTCATTTACTTCAACTATCACTCCTTTCTTTGGAACACAGTGAATTGGACTTACTCAAGCACTCTCTGAAATAGGATATATAATTCCAGCACCTAACCATATTAAGATTTCTTTTTTAACAACTTCTTTCATTATTGAGTTTAATCTCTTTTGAGGATCAGCTTTAGGTTCGTATTGTTCATCTAATAGAATTTTGTTCTTACAAATTGAAGGACTGATTCCTTTAATATTTGCTAAAGTCCATCCAAAGGTCTTTTTATATCTTTTCAACATTTCTACCAATTCTTTTTTTTTAAATTTCAGTTAAATTAGAAGATATAATAACATGCTATGTAGATGAATCTCCTAAAAACACATATTTTAAATGGGCAGGTAATACTTTCAGTTCAAGTTTAGGTGGTTTAATACTAGAAGGAATAAGATTTTCATTATTTTTTTCCAACAAATCTAAAGTTTCAAATTTGTCCTGAACAAAATCTAAATTTTCTTCTTTAATTTCATTCTCATTCTAAATAAATTCTTCTTGCCTAAATTTTTCTTCAAACTGTTTCTTAAATTGCCCATTATATAGATAATTAGTGACTTCCTTCCTAAAACATTCATTGTCTCTTACTATTTTAGGATATTTCATAGCTTTTGCAATATTAAATTTTCCTTCTTGATCGTTAGCTCTCATTATTAATTCTCCTTTTTGCACATCTATGACAGCTCTCCCTGTTGCAAGAAATGGTCTCCTTAAAATAATAGGAATCTCTTTATGTTCCTCTATATCTAATATTATAAAGTCTACAGGGAAAATAAATTTATCCACTTTTACTAATACGTCTTCTATAACTCTTTTAGGATACGTTATTGATCGACCAGCTAACTGAAGAGTTACAGTAGTAGGGGAAATCTCTCCTAAATCTAAACGTTTAAAAATTGATAGAGGCATAAGATGGATACTCACTCCTAAATCACTCAAGGCTTTTCCAGAAAATTTTTCACCAATTGCACAAGTTATAGTAAGACTATCAGGAACTTTTAACTTTTCAGAAAGCTTTTTCTGGATAATAGAACTACACTCTTCACTAAGTGCAACTGTTTTATGATCTGCAAACTTCCTTTTCTTATTTAGTATATCTTTCATAAATTTCATATAACTTAGCATTTGTTCCAAAGCCTCAATGAAAGGAATGTTTATTGTTTACTTTTTAAGGATTTCCAATAATTTTGTAAATTGTGTTTCTTTGTTCTTCTGCTTTAGTCATTGAGGAAACAGAGGTAATGGTTTTTCTAAAGGAACATGTGTTTGTTCATTTTCATTATGGTCACTTTCCATCTTATCCTTCTCCTCATCAACTTCAGTTTCTCTTTGGATTCTTGTTTCAACTTCTTTTCCACTTCATAATTGAATTGCTTTAATTTGTTCTTTATTTTGATCTATGGGATTAACTTCCACCGCACTCAAAAAATTTCCTAAAAGTCTATTATTAAGTGCAGTAGCAATATGTCCTAATTGATTTTCAATATTTTTAATAGCAGCCCCTTGATTTTGTATTTGATTTCCCATATACAACACTACATCTTCAATCATTAATTTCTTTTCCTTAACTTGTGGGTTAGGGTTAAAGTTAAATCCAAGAGGATAATAAAGTCGATAATTAAGATTTATATGATTATTTAAATTTTCTGAGGGGTTTATTGAATTGCTATAATTATTCCAACTAAAATTAGAGTGATTTTTCCATCCAGGATTGTAATAGTCAGAATAAGGATTGTTATTTTGATTATTAATAACATTTAAAGTTTTATAAGATGATTGAGGTATCAATTATCTGCCTTAGTAAATTTTCCTCTAATATTGGTGGTATTTGAGAATAAATCACTCCAATTTGATCAATCTTTTTTGATATAGTAGCAATTTGAGATGCTAAATAAACATTGGATCAGATTCATGAATACCAGCTACTCTCTTTGGATTTACCCGTTCAGAGGGCCATTGAGAATTTTTAGTAGTCATTTCTTCTATTAAAGAGTATGCTTCATCGAAAGGTTTTGACATTAAACATCCACCTGCAGTAGCATCTATAATAGATCTAAGTGATCCTACTAATCTATTGTAAAAAGTTTGAATTATTAACCAAATTAGTAAAGCATGGTGTGGACATTTTCTAAGGAGATCCTTAAATCTTTCTCAGGCTTCATATGTCGATTCCCCTCCAAACTGATAAAAAGATGTAACATCATTTCTAAGCTTAGCGATTTTTGAGGGTGGAAAATATTTAGCCTAGAATTTTTGTGATAGCTCTCCCCAAGTTCTAGCAGATCCATGTGCTAATGAGTTTAACCAAGCTTTAGCTTTATCCTTTAATGAAAAAGGAAAAAAATCTAAGCCTAACAGCATCATTCGAGACTCCGTCATATTTAAAAGTAGCACAAATTTTAAGAAAACTAGCTCCAAACTGATTATTTCTTACTATTTGGATAACAGTAGGTTTAAGCTCAAATGAATTAGCAGCAACATTAGGATTTTGAATAGTTAAGTGGAGTTTATCTGCTGTTGGATTAGCATAATCTTTTAAAGGTCTTTGCCGATTTTAATTTATTTGATTATTTAAGTTATTTGCCATCTTGTTCAAATCTTTAATTTCTTTTTGTTATTTTTGAATTTTCTTTAGTAGTATGTTCTATTTCTGAATCGTAAGGTACTAAACCTTCAGATCCAATATTTCGCATAAACAAATATAATAAGCAAAGAAAAATTTCTTAAAAATACTCTTAATTATATAGTTATATATTTTTTAGGACTTCTGCTTTTATTTTTATTTTTTTTGATATTTTGTATTTCATATATTTTTTATCTCTAAATTTTCTAATTTACCAAATAAAATTAATTTACTATTACATTCCCCGACAACGGTGTCAAATACTTGATCCCAGTTGAATGTAGTTGTGTAAAATTTATATAGTTGACTAAACTTTACAACAGCGCCAAAAACTTGATGTGATATTCTAATAATAATAACGTTAAGCTCTTAAGATTGAGATTCTAAGCAATTATGTATCGTTATCAAGTAATATAAAACTTTCTGTTAAGTCCCAAATATCGATCCCACTAGGAAAGTTTAAATTTGAAATAATAAATTAACTAGGAAATTCACAAAAATTAAACAAAATTAATGTCACTAATTTTGAATGTTTAAGATATTATAAAAGCTAAATTATTAACTATTAACAGAATTTAAAAGTAGGGTTTAAAATTAATAACTACCAAACTATGTTTGTGTGATGAAGTTTTCTCTAATATGAGATAACATCTTTCCCACTACAATGAGCTTTTTGGTGAAATGAGATGAGATAAATGGTTTAAATATGTATTGTGTCAAATAGGAACAATTTTAGTTCTCTACCCTGATTAAGTGTTATTGAAAATCATTGGCTAATCTTAGGTTTAGTCCCTAAATTCGTGGTAAGGCTAGGAAGATACTGACTCCTACTTCTCTAACCCTAAAGGCTAACTCTCACTTTAGTTTTTAAACACTCAAATCAAATTTGGGATTTATAGTCTCTCACCCTAGAAATCTCCAAATATTCAACCAAAAAAAGTATATTTCTCTATTTGTTTACAGTTAATTCCATGAATGAAACACTCCTTCATGGACTTAAATGTGATTTTCACTCTGTTGTAGAACTTTACTCCATTTCTTGGATCATATGTTTCACAACATATTTTAACAATGCAATTGGCAGATCGAAATGTAAATTAAGAGCGGAGTTGAAAAACTACCACCATTTATTTTAAATTTTAACATTGGCACATCTAAATTATCTCTTCATTTCACCATATCTAAGAGTAGGGAGAAAGATAAAGGATACTACTCAAATTTCATGAGAAAGATACAATAAAACACAAATTTCATATATAAAAGAAAGTTCATACAACAATAATAAGCAAACAACACTTATCTGAAAGTCTTTTTCAAAGCAAATTCTTTGTAGCCTCTCTTAAGAAATGTAGGAAGAAGAAATCTCTCACTTCTCTTCCTCTCCAACACTTCTTAGAGAAGAATTCACACTTAAACTCACCACAAAAACTTAAAATTGACAAAATAATAACTAACTAATGGTGTGGAATGGCGTGGAATGTAGGTGTGTGAAGAGGAAAACTAATTGAGTGAAAGAATGTGAAATGGTGCGAGTGGAGGGTTTCTGATCAAATTTTAGCCCTAAATGGAGCCTAGGTTGGTTCTCCAATAGGTGCATCCAAAAACTCTTTAAAAAGCATCCAAATTCATTGAATCTTTTAGAAATAGAGTCTGTACAGACACAGGCACCGTCGGTGCCCATTCTGGTTCCATCGGGGCCAAAGGACATTCAATTAATTCCTTCTTCTCAATCAAACGGTGTCGTCAACACTGAACATTTTTTTTAACTTCTTCATTTTAATCCAAATTTCATTCTTTTTGCTCCAAGTCCTCAAAATCAATAATCTGCAATAATACACAAAACATTATCTTCCATTAAAGAGCAATATCAATAAAAATAAGTATAAAATATGGGTCTAAAAATGCATATATTTTCGGTGTATCACCTACCTAGCCGGTCTTCAGAACTATTCAAACTTTAAATTAGCCAATGTTCTTTATAGAATCTTTAGTAAGGATAAAGAAAAATATTGCTCCTATTTGGCATAACACATTTTGCATACTTTCATAACAGAAATCCTATACTTATTACTGACTCATGATAAGGAGAAAAATATTTTATATCAATTATTTTTCTTTTACATAAACTCAAGTTATCTTTAGAAGTTTTTTTTGTTTTGTCAAAATATCAAAAATACTAAAAATATTTGAATTTTACCTACTGTGAAAATTTCTATAGTTAAAGTAATTATCTTTTTAAAATAGAAATTTTAATTAATAGTGCATATTGTGAAATACCCTGAGGGTTCGATATTTCGGGTTTAATAAAAAAGTCCTTTATTACTTGATAACGATACATATACTTGTGTAGTATCCCAATATATATAAAAATTAAAAAGTTAAATTTTTATTTTCTCCAGGATCAAGTTTTTGGTTCTGTTGCAAAATAAGGAAACATAAGTGAAAAATATCATCAAAGACATTGCTATATTGTGCACATAAATAGTAAGTCGGGATCAAGTTTTTGGCATCATTGCCGGGGAATTCAAAAATTACTTGAAAGCAGATTTTTATTTTAAAAAGTTTTATTTAAACTTCAAGAATTATTGTAGGAATATGCTCTTTTATTATTTTTATGTGTTCTTTATTTTATTTTATTTTTATTTTATTTTGGTGTATGTGTAGTTGAGGTTCTGAAGGACTAGTTCCCTGCAATTTTGAATTAGAGAGAATTGTTAAGAAAATCAGAAAAAGCAAAAAAAAATTAAAATTTTGAAAAATCTAAAAAAATTACAAAAATGGCAAACCAAAATGATCAAAATGGTGAAATTCATCAAGAATTTAGACCTTTACGAGATTATGGCAACCGTGCTGTAGATGAACTTCATTGTAGTATTCAAAAACCTACTGTAGTGGCTAATTTATTTGAACTTAAACCTGGTATTATCCAAATGATATGAAATAATCAGTTTGGGGGATCACCAACTGAAGGTCTAAATTTACATCATTCCAGTTTTCTAGAATTGTGTGCTACATTCAAATATGATGGTGTATCGGATGATGCCATAAGACTTGGGTTATTTTTTTTCTCACTGAGGGATAAAACTATAATGTGGTTGAATTTGTTAGCACTTGGATCTATTAGAACTTGAAGTGATTTAGTAGAAAAATTCCTTGCTAAATATTTTTCACCATAAAAAATTGCAAAGCTTAGAAATGATATTACATCTTTTAATCTATTTGAAGGAGAATCTATTTATAAAGCATGAGAATAATTTAAAGAACTCTTAAGAAAGTGTCCACACCATGCTATAACAGATTGGTTAAAAATTCAAACTTTTTATAATGGATTAGATGGTTCTCTCAGATCTATTATAGATGTCGCTGTTGGTGGTTCATTGATGTCAAAACCATTTCATGACGCTTGTGCTTTAATTGAAGAAATGGCAAACAATAATTTTCAATGGCCTTCTGAGAGGGTGAATCTAAAGAAAGTAGCTAATATTCATGAATCTGATGCACTTACTATGTTAGTAAATCAAGTTGCTACAATTTCAAGGAAGTTAGACCAATTTGGAATGAATTTTTCTCAACCAATTTCTATGATTGAAGCGAATTCATTAGGCCAGNTTTCTTACCATTTGGATAACAGTAGGTTTAAGCTCAAATGAATTAGCAGCAACATTAGGATTTTGAATAGTTCAGTGGAGTTCATCTGCTGTTGGATTAGCATAATCTTTTAAAGGTCTTTGCCGATTTTAATTTATTTGATTATTTAAGTTATTTGCCATCTTGTTCAAATCTTTAATTTCTTTTTGTTATTTTTGAATTTTCTTTAGTAGTATGTTCTATTTCTGAATCGTAAGGTACTAAACCTTCAGATCCAATATTTCGCATAAACAAATATAATAAGCAAAGAAAAATTTCTTAAAAATACTCTTAATTATATAGTTATATATTTTTTAGGACTTCTGCTTTTATTTTTATTTTTTTTGATATTTTGTATTTCATATATTTTTTATCTCTAAATTTTCTAATTTACCAAATAAAATTAATTTACTATTACATTCCCCGACAACGGTGTCAAATACTTGATCCCAGTTGAATGTAGTTGTGTAAAATTTATATAGTTGACTAAACTTTACAACAGCGCCAAAAACTTGATGTGATATTCTAATAATAATAACGTTAAGCTCTTAAGATTGAGATTCTAAGCAATTATGTATCGTTATCAAGTAATATAAAACTTTCTGTTAAGTCCCAAATATCGATCCCACTAGGAAAGTTTAAATTTGAAATAATAAATTAACTAGGAAATTCACAAAAATTAAACAAAATTAATGTCACTAATTTTGAATGTTTAAGATATTATAAAAGCTAAATTATTAACTATTAACAGAATTTAAAAGTAGGGTTTAAAATTAATAACTACCAAACTATGTTTGTGTGATGAAGTTTTTTCTAATATGAGATAACATCTTTCCCACTACAATGAGCTTTTTGGTGAAATGAGATGAGATAAATGGTTTAAATATGTATTGTGTCAAATAGGAACAATTTTAGTTCTCTACCCTGATTAAGTGTTATTGAAAATCATTGGCTAATCTTAGGTTTAGTCCCTAAATTCGTGGTAAGGCTAGGAAGATACTGACTCCTACTTCTCTAACCCTAAAGGCTAACTCTCACTTTAGTTTTTAAACACTCAAATCAAATTTGGGATTTATAGTCTCTCACCCTAGAAATCTCCAAATATTCAACCAAAAAAAGTATATTTCTCTATTTGTTTACAGTTAATTCCATGAATGAAACACTCCTTCATGGACTTAAATGTGATTTTCACTCTGTTGTAGAACTTTACTCCATTTCTTGGATCATATGTTTCACAACATATTTTAACAATGCAATTGGCAGATCGAAATGTAAATTAAGAGCGGAGTTGAAAAACTACCACCATTTATTTTAAATTTTAACATTGGCACATCTAAATTATCTCTTCATTTCACCATATCTAAGAGTAGGGAGAAAGATAAAGGATACTACTCAAATTTCATGAGAAAGATACAATAAAACACAAATTTCATATATAAAAGAAAGTTCATACAACAATAATAAGCAAACAACACTTATCTGAAAGTCTTTTTCAAAGCAAATTCTTTGTAGCCTCTCTTAAGAAATGTAGGAAGAAGAAATCTCTCACTTCTCTTCCTCTCCAACACTTCTTAGAGAAGAATTCACACTTAAACTCACCACAAAAACTTAAAATTGACAAAATAATAACTAACTAATGGTGTGGAATGGCGTGGAATGTAGGTGTGTGAAGAGGAAAACTAATTGAGTGAAAGAATGTGAAATGGTGCGAGTGGAGGGTTTCTGATCAAATTTTAGCCCTAAATGGAGCCTAGGTTGGTTCTCCAATAGGTGCATCCAAAAACTCTTTAAAAAGCATCCAAATTCATTGAATCTTTTAGAAATAGAGTCTGTACAGACACAGGCACCGTCGGTGCCCATTCTGGTTCCATCGGGGCCAAAGGACATTCAATTAATTCCTTCTTCTCAATCAAACGGTGTCGTCAACACTGAACATTTTTTTTAACTTCTTCATTTTAATCCAAATTTCATTCTTTTTGCTCCAAGTCCTCAAAATCAATAATCTGCAATAATACACAAAACATTATCTTCCATTAAAGAGCAATATCAATAAAAATAAGTATAAAATATGGGTCTAAAAATGCATATATTTTCGGTGTATCACCTACCTAGCCGGTCTTCAGAACTATTCAAACTTTAAATTAGCCAATGTTCTTTATAGAATCTTTAGTAAGGATAAAGAAAAATATTGCTCCTATTTGGCATAACACATTTTGCATACTTTCATAACAGAAATCCTATACTTATTACTGACTCATGATAAGGAGAAAAATATTTTATATCAATTATTTTTCTTTTACATAAACTCAAGTTATCTTTAGAAGTTTTTTTTGTTTTGTCAAAATATCAAAAATACTAAAAATATTTGAATTTTACCTACTGTGAAAATTTCTATAGTTAAAGTAATTATCTTTTTAAAATAGAAATTTTAATTAATAGTGCATATTGTGAAATACCCTGAGGGTTCGATATTTCGGGTTTAATAAAAAAGTCCTTTATTACTTGATAACGATACATATACTTGTGTAGTATCCCAATATATATAAAAATTAAAAAGTTAAATTTTTATTTTCTCCAGGATCAAGTTTTTGGTTCTGTTGCAAAATAAGGAAACATAAGTGAAAAATATCATCAAAGACATTGCTATATTGTGCACATAAATAGTAAGTCGGGATCAAGTTTTTGGCATCATTGCCGGGGAATTCAAAAATTACTTGAAAGCAGATTTTTATTTTAAAAAGTTTTATTTAAACTTCAAGAATTATTGTAGGAATATGCTCTTTTATTATTTTTATGTGTTCTTTATTTTATTTTATTTTTATTTTATTTTGGTGTATGTGTAGTTGAGGTTCTGAAGGACTAGTTCCCTGCAATTTTGAATTAGAGAGAATTGTTAAGAAAATCAGAAAAAGCAAAAAAAAATTAAAATTTTGAAAAATCTAAAAAAATTACAAAAATGGCAAACCAAAATGATCAAAATGGTGAAATTCATCAAGAATTTAGACCTTTACGAGATTATGGCAACCGTGCTGTAGATGAACTTCATTGTAGTATTCAAAAACCTACTGTAGTGGCTAATTTATTTGAACTTAAACCTGGTATTATCCAAATGATATGAAATAATCAGTTTGGGGGATCACCAACTGAAGGTCTAAATTTACATCATTCCAGTTTTCTAGAATTGTGTGCTACATTCAAATATGATGGTGTATCGGATGATGCCATAAGACTTGGGTTATTTTTTTTCTCACTGAGGGATAAAACTATAATGTGGTTGAATTTGTTAGCACTTGGATCTATTAGAACTTGAAGTGATTTAGTAGAAAAATTCCTTGCTAAATATTTTTCACCATAAAAAATTGCAAAGCTTAGAAATGATATTACATCTTTTAATCTATTTGAAGGAGAATCTATTTATAAAGCATGAGAATAATTTAAAGAACTCTTAAGAAAGTGTCCACACCATGCTATAACAGATTGGTTAAAAATTCAAACTTTTTATAATGGATTAGATGGTTCTCTCAGATCTATTATAGATGTCGCTGTTGGTGGTTCATTGATGTCAAAACCATTTCATGACGCTTGTGCTTTAATTGAAGAAATGGCAAACAATAATTTTCAATGGCCTTCTGAGAGGGTGAATCTAAAGAAAGTAGCTAATATTCATGAATCTGATGCACTTACTATGTTAGTAAATCAAGTTGCTACAATTTCAAGGAAGTTAGACCAATTTGGAATGAATTTTTCTCAACCAATTTCTATGATTGAAGCGAATTCATTAGGCCAGAAGGTAGATTCTCAAGCATCATTAGAAACTTTGAATGTCATAAATAATAAGTAGAATAACCCACAATTAAACTATTATAACCTAGGTTGGAAGAACCATCCCAACTTTAATTGGAAAAATACTACAGGTGATAATAATCAGCAATGGTGGAACAATTAAGTAAACCCATTAGGAAACTGGAACAACCAAGAGAATAATAATTATACATCTACTTATGCTCCAGGTTTCAACAGTAATCCATAACTTAAGGAGAAGAAGTTTTATATAGAAGAAATAGTGTTACAAATAAGAAACCAATTACAAAGTTAAGGAGTTACAATTAGAAATATTGAGAATCAACTAGGAAAAATCATAAATTTATTAAGTAATAGATCCCAAGGAACACTTCCTAATAATACAGAAACAAATCTGAAAGATCAAAATAAAGAGCAAGTAAAAACTGTTCAAGTTAGAAACAAAAAAGAGTTGGAAGGGAGGGTTCAAAAAGAAACTTAAGTAGAGAGAGAAGAAATTGAAGAATCAAAAGAAAAAGCTCCAAAAGATACTGAAAGACCTATTTCTCAGGTGAAAATTTATTTGGAAAAACCACCACCTCCATTTCCTCAGAGACTTCGTCAACAGAAGTTGGATAAGCAATTTTCAAAATTTCTAGAAATTTTTAAGAAGCTTATAATTAAAATTCTATTTGCTGAAGCCTTAGAACAGATGCCAAGCTATGTAAAGTTTATGATAAGATATTCTCAATAGGAAAATGAAGTTTTAAGATAATGAGACTGTTGCACTTAGTGAGGAGTGCAGCACTATAATTCAGAAAAAGCTTCTTGAAAAGCTTAAAGATCCTGGTAATTTTACACTTCCATGTGCGATAGGAGACAAATTTTATGAGAAAGCCTTATGTAATTTAGGTGCAAGCATTAACTTTATGCCATTATCAATATTTAAAAGTTTGGAATTAGAAGAAATAACCCCTATTACTATAACTCTGCAGTTAGCAGAACTTTCAATATCGTACCCTAAAGGAGTTATAGAAGATTTTCTAGTGAAAGTAGATCAATTTATCTTTCATGTTGATTTCATTGTGCTAGATATGGAGAAAGATAAAGCGATACCTATCATTTTGTGGAGACCTTTCCTAGCCACAGAAAAAGCTATGTTAGATGTGCAGAAAGGGGAATTAATAATGTGCGTCAATAATCAAACTGTTACTTTTAGCATTTCAATATCAATGAA
>JXCR01144912.1:125435-143266 GCA_002079205.1 Phalaenopsis hybrid cultivar | reverse complement strand
AGATATGTGTGTATATATATATATATATATATATATATATATACGTGCATTTTATGGGGCATCATTGCTTTAACATTTCAGTTTGATCTGCGAGTCTGACTTGATTGTCCGATCACTTGAACTCGATCGATCATCCTAACCCGATCATGCCATCTTTTTGGATTGATTGGTTGTCCTAGTTTAATCAACCAATCACTTCGGTTCGATTAGTCATCGCGACCCAATCGACCGTCAATTTTGGCCAACATTTTCTCAAAAGATGCACGCTTGTATGCTTGTTTGCATGATGTTGCTTGTATGGTTTGCTTTTTGCATCCATTTAAATGTGCATGAAATCCTCTTTTGGGGTATTATGATTGTCACATTTATTGCATGTTGCATTTTTGTTTGTCTTATAAGCTTTTCTTTAGCATTTGAAATGTTTGGGTGTATCTTTGAGCACTCTTACTTGCAATGTCTCTTTGAGCACCTACAAATGCAAAAAAATTTCTCACATACTTCATTGTATGCATGAGGATAGATGCTTATACACTTTATGAGGGAATGGCTCACATATACAGCCATCTGCTGCACACCCTCTTACATGAGAGTCATGCTACCTCACTTACTACGACATCATCTAAGCATGTCGCGGATATTTTATGTTTTACTTGGTACAAGTTATCCTTTTAGCCATTAAAATCATGTATGAGACAATATGTATCCACCTGGGTACATGATTCTTACTTTTATGAATCGCACTGCCTAGCATGTCTTTCACGTAACATTTTTTGTATGCTTGCTTCTTTGCCTTCGAGGTCAATTACAGTGATTGTATGTTTATATGTGCTCATTTGGGCACCTCTTAGGTACGAAGTAATTCCTTTATAGGCATCCTACACTCGATGCAAACCCATTTAAGGCCTTTGTCTGCTCTTTGCATGACATCCAACTTAGGTTCTAAGGGATGGTGTAATTTCTTTTTATAGTTAGCATGTACCTGGTATACTCTATATTTTGAATATGCAAGTAGCATTCTTGCATTCAAACTTGTTTGATGTGTGACTCTCCATTGGTATTTGTTGTGATTATTTGTGCTTCAGTTGAATAATCACAATGAGTGGGTCTCTTTCATGTTGTAGGCGCATCACCCAGTTGTCTTGACGACAGATCTTAGTCATGAGGATGAGTGACACGTTTGTTGGTCGTAATACTTAAACAAGCATTGCTTGAGAGAATAGCTCTGCAAGCAATGTGAGGTTTATTATTACAATTAGCTTGTGTATGACTGTATTAAGGTTCCAAGGGATATAAAGTGTCGCTTGCTTGTTACAGACCCACATTAATAGTCCTAAATTTTAAAGTATAAAAATGGTTATTTTTTTGTTGTATATCATCCACCCTACTTTTAAAATTATATAAGTTAGGACTTATGTGAGGCCACTCATCTAAAATGTCAGCTTCTTAGTGACGTATCTTAGATCCCTTAGATCCTTAAGATGGGGCTGGTGTGGCGACCACGTCAAAGTCGTATAGTTAGAGTTTACCACTGCACTGTGCACACACCAAGATGCTGTGAAACGACACTTCAGTAGATGATGTGCTACGCTTGGATTAGGATGCTAGGTAGTTTTTTTGATGTCCTAACTATAGTTCTCTGCTGGTTTGGTTGCCTTATCTAGACATCACTTTTGAGTTGTTTTATGTGTTTACTGGGTGCTAGACTTGCACACTAGTATATTAGGGGCGATCTTTTCACAGGGAAGGAGCCATGTTCAACAGGTAGGATCTGTAATGATTTAAAACTTACCTTTTGTTTGTATGTGTTGTTTAGCTCCCCTCCCATTGGGTAGGTTCAATACGTTGCTTGTAGGTAGCTTTTTACTAAAATAATTTTCATGCAGTTCAAGTCTTTTTTTTTGCACTTTTATATGTACTTTTAGAGTCCTTAAGAGTTTATATCAAAAATAAAATACAAGCACGGGTTCTGGGGTGTCTAAGGTGTGGAACCATGTTTAGGGGTTCAAGAGCAGATGATCATTTCACGTATCTTAATTCCGCATTTTTTAATGTTTAGCATTAGAACCAGACATGTATATGCAGAGCCTGACCGCCTTTTTTTATTTTTCTGAAATATGTTGCCGACCCGACGACACCTGGCTTGTGTTTATTATTTAATGTTTGGCTCGCTTTTACTTTCTGCAGTGTGATTGACTTATTTTTGCTTTTATATGCTTGTGATATGTCCGGTAATTGTGCGAATATATCTTAGACACTATAAGGCAACATTATCATTATTTTAGATTTTAATAAAAGATTAAGATTAATCAAAATTTTGGGATTAAAAAATTTTAAGATTCTATAACATGCACTTTACTTTTCTCCATGGCCTTTAGGGAGGTTTTAAAATGGTTTGCAAGGCATTTACATATGCAGAGTCATATTGATGGAGCCTCCATGATTAAGACTAAACAGTTGCATCATTTTGCATGTCCCGAAAAGAATCCCCGTGCTTCTTCAACCGAACTAGCCCGGCATATTTTATACTTAAGTGGTTGTCTAGCACGCTTAGGGTATTAGAGACTTCCCTAACCCATACGGGAGTAGGTCCTTCGTTGAGAGTGTTTTAAGCGTCGTAGCTGGGCCTCTCGTTTCTCTTCTTTTTGGTAGCATATTCGTCATTTATTTGGTGATATGAGCTCTACTTGCATATGTCATAAGACTTAGAGTTTTATTCTCTTAACCTTAGGGCTATCAATCTTCTCTCGAATGATGCAATTCATGGATTGCTGAGAAGGGATCTCCGATTGTGTTGGGTCGACTACCTTTCAACCAGGTATACTTAGGGTCCTAATGGCTTGGGATGGTGGATCTGTGAGATCCTAACCCGACTATCTCGACACGATTAGGATTATTCTACCTCTCATTTGTTGACCTAGCCCTTTTGAGACCTGTCATCCTTTTTTACATCATTGATTCCTTCTCGTAGGCTCTGATGGGCCTATTTGGAAAAAAGTGATTCACCCTCCGCCCTTATGGCCCGGTTAAGCTGTCGAAGCAGAGTGTGGATGTTGTAAGTCGACTTGGTTATTTTGTAGTCCTTGTATGCCGATGAGACATTACCCGTTTAGGATGTGAGAGATTTGTTCTCTGCTCTGTGGCCTAGCAAGAACTTTGAAACAATAGGATACTCCTACAAAATCATCCTTTTGCTGTCTTATTTACCTTTCAAGATAACGTAGGCAAGGCTCTTCTATTGAAAGTACTCTTAGGTATCCCCAAATATGTAATTAACTAAAGGGATACTTTCATTTTGGAGTGCTCATGATCCCATAACAACAATATTCTTTTTGCTTCTCTGGTTATAAATGGTATATATAAGGATTTTCTTCATGGATATCGTGCTGCGAATTATTTCGATTAGATCTTGTTTGGACGTATACTCTTGACCTATCACACGTGAATTGCATATAAATACACACTCCATATGTTTTTTTTTTAATTTTTTTTTGTCTATCTTCTCGTATATCATGTCTTTTCCTATTTCTATTCTCTTCAGAATATTTATATGATCCGAGAGGGAGATTTATTTGGAAATAGGAATTATACGACAACGACATATATATAAACAAGCTGGTTACACCAATTTTTTAAAAGGAACTAAAAACAAGGGTCAGAGAGAAGAGTGAATAGTAATGAACAGTAATCCATCAAATCAATCATGTTTATTCATAAAATAATTCTTCTATTTATAGAAGATGGTACAATATTGAGATGTTATATTTTTTCCCTAGTTTTAAAAACATCTATAGTAGGGTATTTCTAATATTTTACAAGGGTAAGCCTATCATCTGCTTGCTTTCTAGCTATGCCAGGTAGGCTTAATTGGCTTTGAGTTGGCAAAATCAACTCAATTAGCTAAGATCTGCTTGGTAGACTGAGCTTGTTTGATATGAGCTGGTAGGGTGATATGTCTTGACAGTTGATCCTTAACCTCTGTTGAGAAGCCTCTAGACATCCCTGGGATGATTGGAGATGCTAGAGAGCAAGCTCTTCCCTCACACCGTCTCTTCTTTGGTGGTAGGCTCAGATACTCCTTTTTATCTTTTTTGGCTGTTTTGGGTGTCCTTCGACCGTCTTTCATCTGTTATGTGGTTCGGTCGGCTTTGACTTTGTTGGCTTGGCTTGAATAGCTTCACCCAGTTGGACAAGTGGGCCTCGTGATCTTCAGTTAGTGAGCCCTCCTTCCTTGTCCTCTTTTCCATTGGATCATTAGATCTCCATAAGATTAGTGTTGGTACATTCTTTATGTATATAAGTATTTATATAAAAGACATTTAACAAATTTCCTAAATCCTAAACTATTTTTTTCAAAACTTAATATGGGCATTTAATACATTATTTATTATAAATTGAAAAAATATATGTAAATATTTATTATATTTATATTTATATATGGTATTATTTTAATCATTTTTTCACTCAAGTATACATTACAAAAACATTATTCTAGAGTTCTATTAAAAAAAAATAAAGTTTTAAAAATTAGAAAATTAATTGCAAATTTAATAATAATTTTTAATTTTTTTTAAATTATCATTTAACACTTAAATCATCATTCTACAATCTACACTGAAATCGATTTTTTTTTCCTTAAAAAAAAAAACAAAATGGCCATAATTGATATATATAAGTTGCAGTTGACCTTAAAGTGGTCAAAATCTCAATAAATCAACAATTTTAACTAAATATATTCCTTTTTTATGATTGACTTTTATAAACGAATGCTGATTTTAATTTGATAGTCATATATTATAGTGGATGATTGTCAGAGTTGGCTAGAAGACCTAAATAGTGGATGATGTTTTAAATCTTATACTTTTATTTTTTAAAAAAAAAAAACAGCTTTGATTTGAACATGAATCCATCACAGATTATTATTACTAGTTATCAAACACTTGCAAGTGCACTTATTCCTCTTTTTAGGTCTTATCTATCCGATGAGAAAGGCGTAAGCTAAGGATTAATCACTTAATCCATTTTAGCTATTTTAATGATTTAGATATCTTAAGTGTTCCACAAGGCAATCATTTCCTATGATAAAACTCATAAATCAAATTTGGGACTTATTATACAATACTTTAGTCCTATATGATGATTACATTGACCAAATATTTAATTTCTTAATCTTTCACCAGTCAGGACTCAGGAGTTCTTCCTCAGATGGCAATTGAAAATGTTTCTTAACGTTATCTGCCTGGTTATTTGAAATGATTTTTATTTTGGACTATTTGGGATTAATGAGAATAAATGTTTATAAATAGGAAGATTTATGTACATGCCACTTAAGTTTTATGTATTTACATATGTATCACTTGGTTCCAGTTTTATTTATTGGCCATCTTATTTTGGTTTGAGAAATATATTTCACTCTTTAAAAGTTAATATAGGAGTGTTTCTAATGTGATATGTAGTATTTGGGTGAAATAAATGTAAAAAAACAAAGTTCAGATGTCAGATATGTAAATACATAAAAGTAGTGGGGTATGTATGTGAATGCCTCCATCGGATGAGAATATAATTCCAATATTATTTGGATGTTCAGACTTTGGATGTTGAGTTACACGCGAAGTTCAATGAAATTACGTCACGTGAAGGTGATAGGAAAAAAAAAAATCTGTCTGGTTATATAAGTGAATATTCCTCTCGTGTTATTCCATGTTATTCAAGTATTATATATTCTTTAGGTATTATTGTGTTTTGAGAATATTTCTGGTATTATAATAACACTATAACACATCAATAATAATTGAATAACACACAATAACACTTGAATAACACCGAAGAAATATTCTCTTATGTAGCCAGTCATTCTATTTTTTGTTCTGTCGCCGACACGTGACGTGATTTCATTAGACTCCACATGTAACTCAACATGCGGAGTCCTGATGCAATATTTTTTCATCCAATGGTCACTGTTCTTTGTCTCCGATTTGTAAAAATTACTTTAGATTTTAAAAAATTATTACTTCTGTTAATTTTAAAATTAGTATTTTATCACTCTGTAACTATTATTTAAAAACCAAGAGTTTGTGTGGAAGAACGCAACGCCATGCGGCTCGGTCGTCTAACGTCCCTTAAATTTTTATGTCTGATAAATATTTCAGCCATCAATGATACGGTATAATTACATTGATAAGAAATAAATTCACCTAATAAACTCCGGTTCCTATGATCTTATATTTAATTTTTATGTGTTGATCTTCATGATACAGTTATCTCAAATAAATTTATTACTTATAAGTAGGGTGCTCGGCGAATTTCCAATTAACGAACCTTTCGTCGCTTGAGCCTTAAATTTGGTTGGACCCTATGCAACAAAATCAAATATTATATTGTCATGCTCATTGATTATTCTCTAGGCAGGAGTCGATCGTTCTACTTTATCCGGTCAGGGATAAAATGGCCCCCCATAAACAATATAAAATGTGAAAGATCTCAAATATTGGTACATTCATAATCAAATTGAGTATCTTGACTAATAGTATCCAGCGAGACCGGGATCATTTGATTCTGAGGCCATCGTGTCACTGGAAAGTTGAAGTAATAGTTTATGATCAAATGAATCAACACAACTTGTTCGATGCATAGTTTTGATATCAAAATAAACAAAATTTCGTTCTCAAAATTATCATTAGAATCGCCTTCTCATCTTGAGAGCGATCTAGACTAGAAATTGAAGAAAACTTTGAGATTTGAAAAACACAGGAGCTTTATCAAACGACTGATGCCAATGATCACCACACCATTTAATTTTTAATTGTTAAACACCACCATCTCTAGATAAATGTCATCTGATTATCAACACAAAATAAATATGACATAATTGACACAAAACAAATATGGCATAATTGTCATCTCCGAACCTTTTTTTGCCAATTGACATTAATGGACTTCATTTTTCAACGATCATCTTCAATCATTATAGGTTGATCATTGCTTCTTTTATAATTTTCACTACAATCACAATAGACTAACAAATGCTTCCAGTTTGTAGTCACATTTTAATAATTATAAGAAAGAGTAAATATTTTAATGTTACATATAAAATAGATTTATTATATCGAATGATTTTTTTTTATTTTTTAGTTTAATATGTCAAAGTAAAGACATTATTGCCACTCTACCACTGCAAATATTCTAGCTTACATTATGTTGCATCATTTGTGAGAAATTTTTTACAAGCATTTTTAAATGACAAATAACTAATTCTTTAAGTAAGAACATGATAGTCCAATTAGTGAAGACCGTCCAAGCCTAACTTTGTAGGATCATATGCATAGTTTGGAAAATAGAAAGCATTCTTTCAACATGATAAGGTCTTTTTACCCTAAATTCAACATCATGTTAGGTCGATCAATTTAGTGCCGCTATTATAGTTCCCCTTATTATCATGTTGTAGGTCTTCTTATACAACAATCCTATCAAGATATCTTCGACAAGTCAATTTAACTGTCATTCCCATGTTGCTTGGACAATTTTTAATCTTGTGCTAACCTTGATAGACTAAAATCAATCTTTAGAGACAATCTTTAATGTCTTGCTAGATTATCAAGGTAGAAGTCAAATGCTTATTCGATCAAAGCTATTTTTTTCCCGGAGTAGAGTTAAAATGGCCCTAAATAAAAAATTTTAAATGTGATTAAAGTCTTAAAATTTTAATTAAAATGTCAAAGAAGTCATAATGCGGCATGCTCATAATCAAATTGAGTACCTTGATAAAAAAAATTAATGAGACAGAGATTTCTTAATTTTGAGGCCATTAAGTCGCTTAAACCTGAATCAATAATCTATGATCAAATGAATCAACACAGCTTATTTTATGCATATTTTTGATATTTTGATTGACATAAATAAAATTTCTCTACTAAAGAGTGTTCCAGACTTAAAATTTAAGAGAAAGTCGAGATTTGAAAAACTCTAGAGCTTTATCAAATGATTAATATCGATGGCACACCCATTATCCAAATTTTATTACTCATCACCATCTCCAAACATTTTTCATCTAATTATTATCTTTTAACCAACATGACACAATCATCATCTCCCGACTATTTTCTCCCAATTAACATTAATCGATTTCATCTTTTGATCATTATCCTTTTATCATTCTCCCCTGGTCATGATATCTCAAGTTTTATTGCCCAACCATCATCCCTCTGCCACCATCACTCAATTATTATGAGCTAATCTTTGTTATTTGACATCCATCATTTGATTACTATCTCCTAATCAGTATTTTTTTACTATCGTCATTGGACTATTATTTTTTTATCATCATCAATAGATCACCATCATATAATTATCATTTCCCAATTATTATCTCTAGAATATCATTGCCTCATTGCTATCATTTAACTGTTATCGATTGACCATGTCATCACCCTCTATTGCTTCTTTAATAATATTTACTACAATCACAAGAGATTATTAAAAACTCCTAGTTTATAATCACATGGTTAATATTTATATGATAGAGTAAATATTGTAATGGTGCATATAAAATAATTTATTTAAATAGGGCTAGAATCTATGATTTTATTTTACTTTTAGATTTTTCATATAAAAAATCTAGCATCACTTATGAAATTCTTTTTTATTCCAATGTGTTAAATCATTGCACAAGGAAAAGACATTAAAATGTCACTCTACTTCTGTAAATATTTTAACTTGTAATAATTTGATATTATTCGTGTAAGAAATATTTTTAAAATTTTATAAGAACTCTTTTATAGCTGATAACCAAATCCTTAGGCAAGAACAACATAGTCCAATTACTGAAGACTATCCAAGATTGTCTTTGGAGGACCATGTGCATGGGATATAGTGGCATCAAGTTATTGCTCAAAAACTTAAATTCTTAAAGTTGGTTAAACATTAGAGAGCTTTATCACATCATGGAGTTTTATTACTATAAAATTAATAGCATGCTAGATTGATCAATTTGATGCCACTACTATAGTGTCCCTTATTATCATTTTGTAGGTCTTCCTATACCACATTCCTAACAGGATCTCTTGGACATTGGAATTTAACTCTTCATTCCCAAGCCGCTTGGGCAACTCTTAATTTTGTGCTAACCTTGATAGACTTAAATCAATCTCAACTTATCTAGATGCCATTAAACACTAGCTTGAATATTTTGTCTATTATTCAATAGATTTGAGATGATAATCATATCACTAAAATAATCTAAAGAAATTGAACTTTTCACATCTCCAAATTTTTAAAAGAGTTAATTTATAATTTCTTTTTTAAAGTTAACTATAAATCTATATTTTTCAAGTACTATTTTACTAATTTATTGTATTTTATTATTTTATTTAAACAAATCTTATGATAATAAGTGTCAAATATGATATATACTTTAAACTCCTAAAAAGGCTCCTAACATGACAACCAAAATAGGGTGCTAATAGTATATAAGGTCTTCACTAGAAATTTTATGAGTTCAAGTGACTCGCATATTCCCAACTCAACGTGAAAAACTTAAAAGACAAAAATTACATAAGGTATAATTTCTTAAAAATCTTAGAAAATAAAGTTTTAAGGATATAATCATCTAAAAAATTTATTAGGAAAGAATTTTAGAATATAATTTTTTTTTCTAAAATTTTAAAAGGGAGGGAAAAAATCTCAGAAAAGATAAGTTATCTAAAATCTTAAAATATAAAAGCCTTAGAATGTATAAAATCACCAAAATTATCAAAAGATAAAAGTCTCATAAGATAAGATTCAATGATAACATTTGTGAATGAAAAACCCTTAGAAGATACAAATAATCTAAAAACCTTAAAAGTTTAATGCTTTCAACTTTAGGGCCATGGTCCTGAAGCTGAGCTCACTCCTAACTCATGAACTTATGCCCAGCTCTAATTTTCATATGTTTTCCACCTAACTCCGCATAGGCTTGCATGCTTATATATAAAACCATCCGAATAATGTGTTTTATATTTCTGCTTTAANAATTTCTTAAAAATCTTAGAAAATAAAGTTTTAAGGATATAATCATCTAAAAAATTTATTAGGAAAGAATTTAAGAATATAATTTTTTTCTAAAATTTTAAAAGGGAGGGAAAAAATCTCAAAAAAGATAAGTTATCTAAAATCTTAAAATATAAAAGCCTTTGAATGTATAAAATCATCAAAATTATCAAAAGATAAAAGCATCATAAGATAAGATTCAATGATAACATTTGTGAATGAAAAACCCTTAGAAGATACAAATAATCTAAAAATCTTAAAAGTTGAATGCTTTCAACTTTAGGGCCATGGTTTAGAAGCTGAGCTCACTCATAACTCATGAACTTATGCCAAGCTCTAATTTTCATATGTTTACCACCTAACTCCGCATAAGCTTGCATGCTTGTGTTTTAATGTATGCCACACCCACAAAGAAAACCAAAAGAATCAAAACCCTCTGCATTTGTCTAGCTCCTACTGATTTACATGCCTACCTTATAACTTTAACCTTTTTTAAAGCATGTTAGAGGTGGTAGGTATGCACTACTACTCTTTTCTCCTTTATTGTAATTAATTGCATATGCTTTATTTAAACATAAATCAATGATATTGTCCTCACTGCACTTTGGATAAAAATTTAATAGGATATCTAAGCCCTGCCCTGCCCACACTTACCCACCAACAAAAAACTTACAATAGATGTTGTAATTATAAGAGACATTTACATACATAACACACAATTCTTATGTATTTACATATCTCCAACCTACCATCTTTTAAAAGTGAAGTACACATCTTCGTACATTAATTTAAAGCACCAAAATGCTTTGTTTGTAATTATGAAAGCTTAAATGTGAGAAATGTAAATACATAAGAATAATGTGCTACATATTTAAATTTCCCCAATAATTACTAATACGAACTAGAGCTTCCAAAAATGTGAAGCATGGTATACCAAGTATAAAATGCTTATTTTTTATTAAAGATTCTTGATGTACAATATACGTTCTGTTTCTTCTCTATTTCCTATTCGTTTAGTTAGTAGGTTTGGTGGGGAGCTTATCTCCATATCAGGTCATGCTTAGATCTTCGTGCACAATACGCTCCGCACATTTTAGTAAAAGTACTGCCATGTAATCGATACATAATATAATATATCATAAGCTTTACTATGAATGATTTCATTAGAAATATTATTTTACACTAGTGTTGTACAAGAAACCAAAGAGGAGTTAAATATATAGGCACGTCAGTATCTTTATAATATGAACATTTTATATTTAATTTGTTCTAAAAATGCAGATGTCGAGTAAGAGGATCATATAGACAAAAATTCATTAGCCGAGAAAGAACGTTTAAATTATTGGAAATAGGGACGTATTCAGTATTTTGATATTGAAATGGCAAGTTTTTGTGGGAAACATTGATTAACAATTTCAATTAGATTTCTATAAAATTTTGTCTTTGTTGCTGACATGTAATATTTTATAAAGAGTATTTAAAAATTTGTCTATATGTCAATGGTTAGTTTTGTCTTTTGCGTCTTAGAATGTAGAAGCGTTATGTTAATTTTGTGTTGTGGAAAAGATTTCTCCTGCCAAATAGTTACGAAAAGAATTTTAATAGGGTATTTTTTGATGGGTCTCATACACCAACAACAAATTCTCATCATCTGACACATATCTCGAGACATCTCGAGATGACTTTTTGAACCAGAACTATTCAAATCTCCATAAAAATTTATCCAAAACTTTGACTTTAGAAAACTTGGAGTCAGACTAGCTGGCTCGATGAGACGGCCCAATGACATCAAAATTACTCTATTCTGAGTCAAATAAAGCTCAGAACAAGTCATTAAATCACTCTTAGAATTTTTCAAAATGTATGTAGAAGGTCAAATGAATGTCGAATCTAGCAAGTCTATGGTTTATTCGAGCGTCTCGACACGATGAATCCAGCGAGCCCAAGATTGCTCAATTCAGACATCATTAAGACATTCAAATGTCTATCAGATATCGTCTAATCGAAAGAAACTCTCTTGACTATCCGAACAATGTATTTTATAATTCTGCTTTAGTTGCACCCAAAATGCTATAAGTTGAGCCCCACCCCTTTCATGAGCGGGGAGAGGGCAGGAGAGTTGAAGCTTGAAGAAGAGCTTGAAGTTTCGAGAAGCTGAAGTCCAACATCACACCAGTCACCGTCGACCACCATCTACCGCCGTTGATCACCGCTTACCTTTATCTAACACTGCCCCTAACATATATCATTTTAAAAGTAGGGTGGAGAATACTGTAATAGTAAAAATATCCATTTTATACTTTTAACATAGCAGACCTACAATGTGGGTTCGTGACGCATATGACTCACCTTAGAGTCATTGGATCCCTGGCACAGACATACATGTTTGTTGCTTGTGATACAGAAACTCGCATTGCTCGTGCAAGCTTCCTCACTGGCAACGCTCGTTTGAGTATCACCACTAATAAGTGGGTCACTCTCCTAATGAGTAGGATAACCATTAAGTTGAATGGGCAAACATACAAGCATACATGAAGCCCACATTGTGACTGTTCGACTAAAGTACAGAACAATCACAACGGGCGCCCAAAGGGCGAACACACACATCAAGCATATGAGTGCAAGGATGATACATGCAACATGACACACACAAACAGGATGTACTAGTAAAACATGTTGCCTATGAAGAGGAATTACAATTGCTCGGGGACTCAGGGTGTCATGCGACTAGAAAAAACTGGCTACAAATGAGGCTGTATCGAGTAAAATGATACTTATAAAATAAATTACACTTTACTCAAGACCAACTCACCAAGCAGACATGCAAACATGCAAGATATGCAACAAGAAAATAGGGAGTGCAACAAAAAAGGCGAGGGCGAGTATGTTGTGGAGGCAGTAACTATGAAATAATGGGAATATCATGGAGGTTGTGGCTTAAAGGATATGTATGCCAATGAGACAGTGACCCAAAAGGGTTGGCATGTCGTGACGGCAAAGGCACGAGGATGGGTATACTAAGGAGTCAGTGACGGTAGCGACCCGAACAAAAGGATATTTCGAGGAGGTAGTGACCTGGAGATAAACATGTCATGGAGGCAGCGGCCCGAACAAAATGGTATGTAGGGGTGGCAGTGACCCAGAGGTGGCATGTCGTGACAGTAGTGACCCGAACAAAAGGGTATGCTAATGAGGCAGTGACACAAAAGTGGGCATGTCATGGTGGCAGTGGCCTGAACAAAAAAGCATGTGGAGGAGGTAGAGACCTGAAGGTAGGCATGCAGTGGTGGTAGCAGCGCGGAGATGGGCATGTTGTCGAGGCAGCAAACCGAACAAAAGGGTCCAAAGGAGGCAATGACTCTAAAGTGGGCATGTCGTGGAGGTAGTGACACAACAAATGGGTATACCAAGGAGGTAGTGACCCAAAGTTAGGCATGTCGTGGCGGCAACGACCCAAACAAAAGGTATGTTGAGAAGTCATTGACCTGAAGGTGGGTATGTCATGGCGGCAATGACTCAAAAAAAAGGGTATGTTGAGGAGATAGTGACCCAAATGTAGGCATGTCATGACAGCAGTGACCCAAACAAATTGGCATGCAGAGGAGGCATTAACCCGAAGGTGGGCATGACATGGTGGCAGTGGTCTGAACAATATGGTATGTCAAGAAGGTAGTGATTCGGAGGTGAGCATGTTGTGGACGCAGTAGCTCGGATATGGGCATGTAGTGGAGACAACATCCTAAAAAAAAGGGTATGTCGTGGAAACAATGACCCAGAGGTGGGCATTTCGTGGAGGCAGCTGCCTGACATATGGGTATATCGACGAGGAAGTGACCGAATGTTGGCATGTCATGGCGGCAGTGGCTAAAAAAATGGTTATTCTGAGGAGGAAGTGATCTGAAGGTGGGCGTGTTCTGGCAACAACATCCTAAAATAATAGGTATGCCCAGAAGGCAATGATCCAGAGGTGATCATGTTACGGCGACAACAACCTAAACAAAAGTGTAAGCCAAGGAGGCAGTGAAACAGAGGTGGACATGTTGTGGCGACAGTGGCCCAAACAAAAGAGTATGTTGAGGAGGTAGTGACCTTGAGGAAGTGGTGATCTTCACTGGGTAGAATCACAACCACACGTTCAAATGCAAATGCAAACACATACGAAGTATGGTGCAACATGCAAGCAAACAAACATGTAATATGAAGCAAAAGCATACAAGCATTCATGTGTTCGGTCGACTGGGCCATGGTGGGCAGTCAGATCAAAAACCAGATGGATCAATATGAAGTAATCGACCTGACCCAAAATGATGGGTGATCGGCTCGAGACAGCTGGTTGAACCCAAAGCAGGTGATCGACACGTAGCAATCGATCAAACTTGAAGGATAGGTTGATCGACCCAGGACGGCCGATCGAACCCAACATAGGTGATTGACTTGTAGTAGTCAATCGAACCCAAAAGATAGGATGATCAGCCCGAGACGGCTGATCAAACACAAAATAAGTGATTGACATGTAGCGGTTGATCATACCCAAAAGATAGCTTGATCAACCCAAATGTTCAATCAAACCCAAAACATGATTGACACGTAGTGGTCGATCAAACCAAACAGATAGGATCAACCCCAAATGGTCGATCAAACCTAAATTACTCATGACATCATGCAAAAATGTTATA
Source organism: Phalaenopsis hybrid cultivar (assembly GCA_002079205.1). Classification (NCBI taxonomy): domain Eukaryota; kingdom Viridiplantae; phylum Streptophyta; class Magnoliopsida; order Asparagales; family Orchidaceae; genus Phalaenopsis; species Phalaenopsis hybrid cultivar. The sequence goes on along the minus strand of JXCR01144912.1, from coordinate 128,567 downwards.
AATGATCATATGCAAAAATGCAACAAGAAGGTCCACACACTTGCAATGAAAGCCAAAATGTTCGACGGTAAATCAAACTCATTCTAATGACCTCACATAGGCACTTAGGGTTCGGAACATGGGTTTACGGCATAGCCACCTTTGACTTTGCTGTAGCAATGTGGAGGGCTTCCCTTTATGATTTCTCATAGGGGAAGTCCTCCAAAGTTCATCGGGCAGACTATCTACTAAGATTTTCCCATCGTACAAACCCCCATGATCTCGTACAATGAGCTAGCTACAAAGGTTTTCCCATTCTTCATAATCAAACTCAACCGACCCTCTAAGGGAGATTGGAAGCACAAATACCATGGGAAATTGGGATTCCAACCTAGCGGGATTAAGACCTAGAGCCCACAAGGGGAATCAGGCGGCTCCAAATATGGATGGACAATGCACAGGATTCCTACTCTACGGGTTTTTATAAAGAAAAATCAATGATCCATCGCATTAGTGGCTCTGCCATGCCGATAAATGTCAGCCAACACATCCACGCTACAGAGCGATCCCACAAGCATAGACTGGACTAATCATAGGGCCGACTAAGTGATAAATGAAATCTCACCATTTTGATGGTTGTGGACGTGTTTCTTCACATAGGTTGAAGTTCTCCTAACAGTATGAGAGAAGCCCTTGTTCCGGCGCTGCTCCATTAACGCTTCGGCAAAGCTTTGACAAACCTTCTCTGCGCTAGGTTGAAGCTCTCCCTTAATGTAGGAAATTGGACACCTTGCTCCCAAGCTCCTTCTTATGAAAACCCTCTCACTCCCTCACAAAATGTGGGAGAATATGAAGAGAGCGAGGAGGAGGAAGACGGAGAAGATAATGGAGGGGAAGAGAACCCCCTCCCCTTGCTTTCTCTATAAGAGGCTCCTCTAAAGCACATCAAGCCTTACAAAAGCACTTCCTTAAGATCTTTTTTTCAAGCCTCCATGGCCTAACAGAAGAAAAAGAGGAAGGTGGCGGAGAGGGGGCGAGCAAAAGCCCCTCCTAGGCAAGAATCCAAGCTGAACAAAAATAAGAGGGAAGGGTAGGTTAAACCCCTCTCCCCTAAGCAAATGACCAAAATTCCATAAAAAAGAAGCATTGGAGACTTATAAAGGTGGGAAAAGGGGGAATTAACCACCCACCGGCTTACAACATCAAAATAAAATTAAAATCACAAAAAATTGCTACCTGGAGGGTGACTGACTCCTAGGCGCCACTTTCTGGGTGCCAAGGTGCTTCTCGGGGAGCCTAAGTGCTGCCCTCAAGGTGCCAATGCACTATTCAAGGTGCCTTGGCACAAGATAGGCGGCTTTTAGGCACCAAACTCTCGGGAAAATGGGATTTTTTGTTGTTTTTGGGAATCCTGGCATCTAAAAATATGTCCAATTGCTAAAATCAAGTCATATACCTTTAGTGGCTTGGGCTCAATGATCTAAAAAAAAGATCGGGAGCGTGGGCACCCGGGGCGTCGGCCAAGTTTGATACCCTGATTTTCACTAGAAATGACAGAGGATTTTATCAATCTGAAAGCTATGAGAGACTCAATTTGAACTGGGGCATCTAAGAGCTCAGGATTGGCGCCTAAGCGTCAAATGATCCACACCTAAGTGCCAAGTACCTCACGCTTAAGCGCCAAAGTTAGTTACTTAAAGAAATATTTAATTGGAACGGAATTTTGAAGAGGCGTTTGAAGCAACCCTTGATAAAAATGTGGGAAACAGCCCGTGGACATGAAAATTCATTCAGTTGGCTTATGAGGAGACAACTTCAAAAAGATTCATTTAATGGAAACACCTTTTTAAAGAGACACCAAGACACCCCTTGGATTTTTATAAGAAAAGACTTAAATTTTCCAAGAGAAGGGGCCGACAAACACCCACCAAAGTTTCTAACCGTCGCAGCCGCCGGCCACCTTTATTTTATTTTATTTTGAGTATTAGATTGTATTGGGAGAGAAGGAAGAGAATTCAAAGGAAATTAAAAACATTTCGAGGAGAGAGTTTGAGATAAGTGCTTTATTATGAGTACACTTGATTTTTAATCTAGATTTCTTGTTTTTGTGCTTGATTTCTACTTTTAAACTTATATGTGGTTGTGTTTTCTCCATGAATTATGATTAATTTTCTTTATCTTTTTCCTTAAAATGATAAGTGATTAAATATTTAAAGGAAGTTGTGTGAGTATTAGTTTTCAATGTTGGAAGAAGCAGTGATGATTCAAGACCTTACACTTCATTTACTTCTTCATTTAGCTAACTAAAATATTAAAACCTATTGTGAGAACATGTAAGATCTGAGATGGTATTGTCTCAGTCAACAAATGGTTGGAATCGCACATTGATTTCATTAATGAGAATGTAGTTAATGGGGTTGAGTGTAAATAAATAGGAAAATATATTTTCAAGGGTGTAGAATTAGAGAACTTTAGAGTGACAGGATAAAGCCCCAAATTTGATTTATAGTTTTAGGGTTTGATACGAGATGTTAACTCCCAGATGGAGGGAGAAGAGGGAGCTCTAGAGTGAGAGCTAGTATCTTTCCTGCCTAGCCGGTCTTCAAGTCTATTCAAACCATAGATTAAACAATGTTCTTTATAACATCTCTGATGAAGATAAAGAATATTATTGTTTCTATTTGGCACAACACATTTAGCATACTTTCACGATTGAATTTCTATATTTATCACTGATTCATGATATGTTCAATGATGGGGAGGGAGGTCATGTTGCTCACTGTCATGATATAGATGTGAAGTTTTTTAAAATGAGGTCGGCTTGTGAATGGGTTTTCTTAGAAGGGCCATTCATTGTGTTACTTTCATCAATGTTGCTAATGTAAACCCTAAACCCATTTCCAATGAATTCCCCAAAAATCGTCCAAATCCAATGTATATCCTAAAAGATATGTTGAAAATCGTCTCCAACGCTTAGCACTGATTTATGGTGAGCACTCTCCTCCTTGTCTGGTGGCGCGTAAGCGCCTGGCGGGAACAGGCACTTAAGTGCTCAATTTCGGCCCCTATGGCTCCGGTGTGTGTGTGTGTGTGTGTGTGTGTGTGTGTGTGTGTGTGTGTGTGTGTGTGTGTGTGTGTGTGTGTGTGTGTGTG